>LT649932.1:0-11472 GCA_900128395.1 Stramenopiles sp. TOSAG23-2
ACAGTTACAGGAGATGTCTTGCTTTTTAGAAACTATACCAAGAGGGAATAAATATGTATATATGTACATACTCATATATATATATATATATTAATTTTATACTTCGTATGATACGTATTATATTATTTAAAATATGAAGATTTAATAAAAAATAATATTCGTGTATCTATCATAGTATTTGAATATATATTACGTACATATATATATAATTTATACATATCATATATCAGCTATTATGAGTAGTTGATACTATCTATTTACCTTCATTGGTATTCTCGATACTGGCCAACTCTACAATAATAGTTGATTATACGATTTTACACACATGTCCTTGAATGTTATATACTGGAATTAATTTATTGCATCCAAGACAATGCAAAACAGGACTAGGTATTCCAGCACCAGTTATAACTGTTGATGAAGAATTTCGATTCGGCCATGCACCTTTGCTTTTGCTTATATGATTGGCTAAAGCAGCCATATATCGGCGAGGAAGTTTTTCTGCTTTTTTCAATTGTCGTTTTTCATCTTCACTTAAAAAATTTCTAGATTTCTCTTTTGATTCAATTAATACATCTGCTTCGTGTAATTTATATCTAGCTGCTATCCACTTTTTCGTCTCTTTATTATAAGCTCCATAATATTTATCTGCAAGTTCCAAGCTAGTTGTAACAGGAAGATGTTTTGACATTTTGAGTAATCTATTACTACTTTTCTTTTTTTTTAATGATTTCTTTGTTGTCTTACTGTCATGTTTATTAGTATGCAAAGATGGCAATGGCACTTTTGTTGCTGTTGCGGTTTTTATTGTATTGATTGATGATGATGATAATGAGAGAGTTGTTGCTGTTGCCGTTGTCGTAGTTGCAATAATTGATGGTGCTTTTTTTTCTTTATTTATTTGTAATTTAACAGCATGTATTGGTGGTGGTGTCTGCAAAGTTGTAGATAATATTTTTTCATGAGTAGTGGCATTTGTTTTATTATCTTCTTCACTTATTTTTTCAATTGTAGTTGGTATTATAGCTGGATTACTAGCTTTAAATTTTTCCTTTTGTTTTGCTGGAATTACAGGTGGACTTATGGCTTTTTTCTTCAACATTTCTTCTTTCTTTAGTGGTATAGAGGATAATATATTTTCCATTTCTAAATGTCTAACCGGCTTTTTATTATTCTTTGTGGTTGGTGGGGAAGATATTATTGGAATATCAAGTAATACATCATTGGTGTTTATCGTCATCGTAATTGCCTTTGTTGTATTAGTAATACCGGATACCTCCACTGTTTTTTTCGACGCAGATTCATCTTCTTCTTCTTTGTCTACCTTTTGCAAATAATTAAGAGGTGCAACACCTTCTTCTCTTCCATTTAATAAGCATCGGCACCAACCATCTCTATAAATGGTATAGACAAGAATATTATCACCTTTTAACATTGCTATTTCATCTTTTGTTGTTGGAATACTATCATACAGTGCAACATATTTCACACCAATACGTTTAGTTTCTTTCATATTTAGTTTTGGTATAGGTTGTCCAGGCCATACCTTTAATTCTTGATTAATCAATCCCAATTTTTTACACGCGAGATAAAAATTGAACAACGAATCAACAACTTTTTTTGGATCTTTCCACTCGTAGACATCAGTCACTTTGAATAATGAACTCTCTTTCATATTTAACTTTTCTCTAGCAACAGTTAAAAACAATTCAATATTTTCACGTTTTTTCCATTGGCTAGAAACACCAACAAATTTTTTATTTATCTTTTTCAATGGAAATACTTCTGGGTGTAATTTATGAAATATAGTACATAAAACAATACCATCGTTTAATATGGTTTGTAAATCTTTTTCATCTGCACCTAAAAACAAGCCAGAAACATTGATTACCCACGATTTGGTTTCAAGTAATTTTATATTCAATGGTTTTTTACTTTGTAATAATGATGTTGTAATTGAATTTCGCCGTGTCCTCGTTGAACTTGGTTGCTTTGTATTATTTTCCATGTTGATATTGGTTTCTTTCCGATATGATTATATATGATTTTTTCTGTTCTTCTCATGCGTTTATATATATATATATATGTATGTGTGTGTGTGTGTGTATTTGTATATGAGATAATATATAGTGCCATGTGCCCATAATTATAATAATAATATGTCATGTTTTGCTTTTTGTTGGAACAAAGAAGTTGAGAAGAGCTACTGCATATACTACACCTTAAATAATAGACTAAAGAGACGCGACAGTTTCACCTATAAATGGTGCAACAAACAAAATGCAGCACATTTTTTTAATGTGATACAAATATCCTCACACTTCAATCAATATAATATATACACACATTACATCCCCTCTACGTCATCATGCAACCTTCACACAATCAATATATATATATACATATCAAATAATAATACCAACATGTCGAATAATAAGGATGAAAGTATACGACAACCGGAAATAGCAACAGTAAAAACAATAGCGAAGAAATATGGGCATATTTTAAATAAATTAGAAACTCAATTTCCTTCGATTCGAAATGTATTTCAAGAAGGAAAAAGCAACAAACGTAGATTTGCACCACGTTACTTACGTGATGATCAACCAAAAAGCAAATTTATAGTAAGAAGCGAAGCATTATGTAGTGGATATGGTAAAAATAAATTAGTGAAACCAGCAGATCAAATTTTACAAGAATTAGAAAAGCATAGAATACATAAAGAACCAAGAAGACCACGTAGACATCAAAGTTGAAATACAAAATATCGATATGAATTTACAACATATATTTTTATTTTTCAATAAACAACAGGACATATTAGACAACAATGAAATTCAATTAAACAAAAAAAAACAAAAAAACATATATTGGCTATAATTTTAAATTGTTTTGTGTGTTCCACGATGTTATCAATTATGCTATATTTCACACACATTTGTGTTTTATGTTTTTTATGTTAATGTGGTTTTCGTGTTTCGTGTTTTACTGTACTAGTAGAGTTTAAGTTTTGCATTTTGACCATTTAATGACTAATTAAGGATTTAGAGTAATCTCTGGCATTTTGTTGGTATCCTAGTACTGTGTACAGTACACTACTATTTATATTGATAGTACAGCTACTTTGCACATTATTATCTATTAAATATTAATACGCAGCAGACGATTAATAATTATTAAATATATTAATACTTATGGAAAAATGTAAACACGCACACACACACACACATTTTCGAGCGTGAAATATTGCATACATTTATATTCACATTTTTTTTTATATACACAACAAACACTTAATATATATATATATAAATGATTTAATACGAATCCAAACCTTCAAGACAATTATCATCTTCCACCAATTTATCTAAATATTCACGGAAACGTGGGATTCCGCCACCACCTGGTGTACATCTTGGCATCATTGCAGCATATGTTTTCGTTCCTACAGGAACAACCCCTTCATTTGAATAATATCCAGGTGTACATGCAGCATAAAATGCTTGAGAGGCTGTAGATGCATTATATACACTTTCGCAATAATCAGCTTCAATTTTCTTATTTGCTTCACAAACTTCTTTCCCTTCTCTTAATACTTTTTCTGTCACGTGAGAAATGTGTGTGCCAATCCAATCCAATGCAGTTGTTGCACTGTTAGTTAAAATACCTTGAGGTCCATTCAACCAAAATGCATTTGGGAATCCATGTGTACAAAATGAATTATACGTTTTTGGACCCTCTGCCCAATGAGTTCCTAAATGCAAGCCATTGCGGCCATAAATTTGGAAACCTTGTGCCTCTGTTTTACGTTGAATCAATTTGGAATCATTGAATTGGGGAATAGTCCAAGATGTTTCAAATCCAGTAGAAAAGATAATTAAATCAACTTCATATTCCTTGCCATTTGCAATGACACCATTTTCGGTAAAACCTTGTACTCCCAATCCATTTGTATCTACCAATTTTACATTTTCTCTGTTAAATGTTGGTAAATAATCATCGTGGAAACATGGGCGTTTACAAAATAATCGATAATATGGTTTCAATGCTTCTGCTGTATCTCTGTCTTGAACAACTGCTTCTGCACGTTTTCGAATACGTTCAACATGTTCATAATCAGATAGATCCATTATAGTACGCATTTCTTCCCGTGTCATTTTTTTATCACTGCCACTCATTTTTCTCCTTGTCTCTGCGCCACGTTTCATTGCATTTGTCCATCCATCATCCACTAAATCTACCAACTCTGGATTTGGTTGTTCAGTATTGTAAATGAAATTCATTTGCCTTTCTCTTTGCCACCCTTTTTTCCCCATATATCTTGCAGCATATTCTGGTGTAGTATGGAAATTATTACGTACATCAATTGTACTTGGTGTTCGTTGGAAAACGAATAATTGTCCACTATATTTACCTAAATGCGGGATGACTTGTACTGCAGTTGCACCAGTGCCAATTATGGCAACACGTTTATTCGCCAGTTTATGCAACGGTGTAGAGGAAGAGCCCCCTGTATATTCATAATCCCATCTTGATGTGTGAAACATGTGGCCTTTAAATTTACGAATACCAGGTGCAGCAGGTAATTTCGGATGTGAAAATACTCCGAAATTAACTATAACAAATTGTGCTTTCATTTCATCCCCACGATCTGTATGTACAACCCAACGTTTCGTTTCCTCGTTCCAACGTAAATCTTCCACTTCCGTTTGCAAAACAATATTATCATATAGACCATATTTCTTTGCAATTAATTGTGAATGATACAATAATTCCGGTTGATGAGCATATTTTTCTTTTGGAACGTAGTCCATCTCATCACATAAGGGCATGTAGATATATCCTTCCACATCACACATGGCTCCAGGGTATCTATTCCAATACCATGTACCACCAACATCTCCAGATTTATCAATAATACGTATGTTTTTTGCTGGTATTCCGCGTTCCCTTAATCTTGCCCCAGCTGTCAACCCACCATATCCAGCACCAAGTATGATATATTGCACTTCATCATGCAACGGTTCTCGTTCTTTAAATTCAACATATGGATCTGCTAACATTTTAGCAAACTTCGGATCTTCCTTGGCTAAATCAGCTACTCTTGGATATTGGAGCGTACGACTTGCTGTGCCATTTTCATCTTTGTTGCCGACTCTGTTTTGCATGCGTTTAGAACGCTCGAAACTATACTTTTTTGCCATTTCAATTGGATCAACGCTACCATCAACGATATCTGGCAACTTTCGCTTTGGTCTTCCATCAGGAAGTAACTCACCAGTTTCTTCTGCTGGAACCAATGGTGATTTTCCTTCTTGATGGACACCTGGCAACGGTTGCCCTGGTGCAAGGTTTGCAGCGGTATAGTGTCGCTCCAACGCCTCCAACGTAGTTCGAACTTTCGACATATTTTATTTTTGTTAATATGTTTTTAGTGATCTTGTGGTTATACAAGTGTATCGTTCCTCTTCTTTTATTATTCTCCTCCGTGTATATACAATGTATGTGTGTATGTGTCGTGCTAGTAGTCGTCTAGTATATTTGGTTCAGGGGCGTGCCTATTATTTATATTTATTATTTTTTTTTTTTGATTCGATCAGGTCGGACTGCCTGCAGTGCAGCTGCATGCTGCATCAAATTGTAGTGAGTGCTGTGTCATGCTATTATAGCTCGTGCCCATTCGACTATATACCCCCAATACAACAAGTATGATGTTGTTTGTCCAACAGGATATATATATTAAAAAAAGGAGGTATTTGTTGGTATTTTAAACATTTAAACGTCATATATAGTAATCAAACAAACAAACATACATACGAGGATACATATTTATCAAATAGTGAATCAGTAGATTTAAGACATACGAATAAGAGATAGATATAAATATTTAATTCATTAATTCACTCAAAGGATCAAGAAGCTATTTATTGCAAGAAGCAATATTCCAAACATAACAAAAATTAGGGGGTGGGAGAAAACTGATATATTATGGCTTCTGCTGAAAAGAAATATAACGTTGGATTAAACCTGCCTGGAAATGCTGAAGGTAACGAAACAAAAAACAATGGTGAGAGTGTCGAAATTCTTGATATAAACTTAGCAGCCTTTATACCTTTATCGGTCAGGCGTATTGTTTTAAATAATAATAAAATACCAGATGCGCCATTTAAAGATCTTGTAGAAGGAGTGGTGCTTCTGGCTGATATTTCTGGTTTTACAGCATTAGGAGAAAAATTAATGGAAGAATTTGGTGACTCGACCGGTGCAGAAAAATTTGCTGAAGCAATATCCTCAGCTATTTCAGACTTGGTTAACGTTTTGCACAGGTATGAAGGCGAATGTGTCAAAATAGCTGGAGATTGTTTAATATGTTGCTTTGTATCTAACGAAGAGGAAGATGGGGGTGACGAAACCGCATTTCGTAATGCAAAATTGTGTGCAATTGACTTGCTCAACACTATTAAAAAATCAAACGAATCATTAGATCTTCATGGGGGAATTGCAACAGGGACAATACAACGGTTGCATGTAAAAGAATTACGTGGATCCAGTCCAAGAAGTAATTCGGCTCGACAGCGTATGAAGGCTAGGGATGAGGCAATCATGACTAAAGCTGAATTGGAACGCTCAAAACAACGCTGGTATTTGATTGCTGGACGGCCAATTAAAATTGCTGGAGAATTGTTGGAGAAAGCTCCACCTGGTGTTATCAAAATGTTTGGTGGTATGAATATTTCAAGAGAAACTCTACCGGAGCAAATTGGTATAGACGATTTAAAAAAAAGCCAACCAGAAAAATTGCAGCGTGAAGCATCTAGGCGTATAACTATGGTTGACAAGTTTGTCACTGAATTAAGTAACTGTCCCAAAAAGGCAAAAGCATATTTGCCTCCAATTGTCGCAGCAAAGAACGCAAATAACGTTGGAAAATTTACAAATGAAAAAAGAAGAGTTGTTATTGCTTTCGTAAGTGTACCGGGGCTTGAAAAAAAGGCTGTTAAAAGTCAAGGAGTCGAAGCTGCGCATTTAAATGATGTCTATTCTGCCCTAAAATCAGTCTTAAACAAATTTGAAGGTTTAATGCGTGATTTTTTGTTTGAAGACAAAGGTTGTACGATGATATGCTGCTTTGGAATTGATCAAATTTCAGAAGTTGATGCATTGCGAGCTGTATTGTTTGCACTTGAAGCAACTGCGGCATGTGAGACATTAACAGAGCCATGTAAGATAGGTATTTCGATGGGTCAATGTTTTACTGGCGTATGTGGTCATGTAACAAGATGCGATTTTGTTGTAATGGGACCAGAGGTAAATATGGCGGCACGTTTAATGGGTAAAGCTGAAACGGGGAAAATTCTTGTTAGTGAGAGGGTATATAATGCCACACAAAATTATGTTGGTTATGATATGACAAAGCCAATTGAGTTGAAAGGTAGAGAAGGAACATCACGTGCTCTTCGTCCTTTTGGAAAAAAAGCTGGTGCGGTAAGGCATAAAGCTCAAGATCAGATGAGCAGTGGTGTATTTGTAGGACGAGAAAGTGAAATGAATGCTTTAAGAGCTGCTTTGAATAATATGCTAGAAAACAAAAGCGGTAGTGCATTTATTTTGGAAGGCCTTGCTGGAATGGGTAAAAGTGCTATTGTTTGGAATTTTCAAGCTGAAGCTCTAGAGAAAAACGTCAGGTTTTTGATGGGCACCGGATCTGCTATTGAAAAGCAGACGCCTTACTTTGCCTTTGCACAAATTTTGTGTGCTGCAGCTAATTTATCCTCAAGCCCAAGTTATGGTGAAGTATTGGCTTTGAAACACACGTACCAGTTGGATGAAGATGATGTAAACTCACTTGGAATCATTTTGCCATCATTAGCAAAACGAGATGAAGCGGGAAATCAGCTGAAGCAAGGGCGCCTAGAAGGACGAGCTGCACAAGTATGTCTAAAAATATTTAATTCAATGGAAAATTCTGTCTTTGTTTTCGAGGATGCACATTGGATAGATTCCCAATCATGGATAATGCTTCAAATGATTTTGCCGCAATTGTCTAGCGGGTCAATGGTGATGATTGTAACTCGACCACCAAACATGGCATCGCAAATGAAAGGCGGCGGACAACATGGAACAGAAGGTTTTCGAAATAGTGAAGAGAAAGTGGAAGAGGAGTTTTTAGAGGATGATGACAGAGTCAAATTCTCTAGAATATTAGCCGGGTTGAAGGCACAAGCAGATATTACTTTGCTATCCCTAGGAGTCATGGATGAGGCTGGTATGCATGAATTAACTTCAAAGATATTAGAGGTTCCAATAGAAAAGATAGGGAAACCGTTGTTAAAATTGTTAAATGCAAAGGCCGGTGGTATTCCAATGTATATATCTAGTATGTCTGCTTGGTTAGTAGAGCGTGGTATGGTAAATAAAGACGATGATGGACGTGTGCAATTCAATGGAGATATTAACAACATTCAGTTTCCTGCATCTATTATGGATACTGTACTTGAGCGGGTGGATAGTCTTGATGAATATTCAAAAGCTTTGATAAAGGTATGCGCTTGCTTTGGATTTGAGTTTTGCCAAGATTATCTGGATAGTATAATTTGTAAGTTTATTGGTTCAGAGGATCCCCAAGTGTATCAAAAGGCATTGTCAACACTAGCTGAACGTGGGCTTGTTGTACCTGTTACTGGTGAATCTGTGGCTCAAATGATGAAATTTACGCATCAAATTATTTGTGAAAGTGCATATAATTTGATGCTGGATAGCCAGCGACGTGAGGTGCACTTGGCTATTGCAAATGAATACGAAAATGCCGGCTCAAAATTTGAGATGGAAATACTTGCGTATCATTGGTTACGAAGTGGAGAAGTTGATAGAGGTTGCATTATGCTACAAGCTGCCGCAGAGAAAGCGTAAGTAGATTTCATTCCTCTAAAGTGAAAGTAAAAATCCTTTCTCTAACACACCACTCTTTTATAATTGCACTCCACAGGATAGATATTGGAGCATACAAAGAAGCTGTTAATCAATTGAGTTTAGCAATAGCACATGGAAAAGAGCATAAAAATAAACCGTTATGGTTAAGTTTATTGGGATACACAAAATATTTATATGGCAATTGGGACGATGCTGTGACATATGGAGTATTGGCAATGAAAGCCTTAGATGATAAAGAGATTATTCCAGCCATAAGATCAAAGCTTACCGTTGATGCACTGAAACGAACATATGCAGAATATGAAGATTTACCACCTAGCAAACCTGACAATATAGATGATATTGATCGTGCAAAAATGTATGTATTTTTTCTTCTCGGATACTGTTTTCAAAGTCGTACAGTCAATAAAAAGGCTTTGATGCAAGAATATGGCCTACAACCATCGGATTTCAAGCGACTTGCACAATATTATCATCAAAAGTGCATGATACTTGCATATTACCAGGGGAATGATAATATATGGTGTCTTCAGCATGGCACAGCGCCAAACAGTGGCACATATGAAGTAGATGAAGTGCGTCAATTTTATCGGCGTGTGCAAAATATTGTTAAGTCAGAAAGGGTCAAACCAGAGCTACGAGTAGATTGTAAGTATGCTTTTTGATACATGCCTTTTCATAAATAATTACTAACAATATGTATTTATAATGCACAGGCCTTATGTTTAGCTTTATGTGGTATACACCACACTCTCCGGAGTATTGTAAAACTGGTTTGCAACAGATGCTTGAGATTACTGATCTTATTGATGGAAATTTAAAACATGCTAGTAAACTCTCCTTTCATTTTATGATTGGTAGCGGGGTGTTATTTTCTATAGGTGACTATAAAATGGCAAAACATTTTGGGGATCGGGCTTGCAAAGTTAAATGTGACACTGAGGCAGCAGAGGATACAAAAGCAACGGTATTTGAGTATGCAAGATTTACCGAGACGTATATAGCATCTATTACAGGGGATAGACAAAGGGTGAAAGAAGGATACACTAAACATATGGAAATGGGGAAAAGTTTTGCAAGTAGAAGTCCAAGTAATCGTTGGGGAAGATTTACTACATTAGCTATGGGTGTACAGTACATCGATGAAGGAGAATACGAGCTGGCAGAAAAATTGATTGCGTCACATTTTCCACATGGACTGATCTATTTTATATACAATGTAAACACCCATTTATCGTTTTTTATAGAATGGCCATGCGAAGTGCTGATCAGATTGTACGAATTCCACACAAAGCAAGGAAAGGACACGAAAGAAGCTGTTGTAGTGATGAAACAAGTAAGAGCACGCATGGAAGATTTAGCAAAGACGCGTCCAGGGATGTATCGGATGTCTGGAGTGGCTTATGGAGCAAGGCTTACATTAATTTTAAAAGATAGGCCATTTGCTGATGTATTAAGCAAATTAAAAGAAGCATTAGACTATGCCGCTGAGTTAGCAGTAATGCCACAAGACACAATAACTCTTAAACAAGTCGTTGCTCTTTTTGAAAATAGCCAAGAAGGCTTAGAAATCGCAAAGGAAGAGTTTGAGAAGTTTTGTCCAGGATGTCCACACGTATCGCGAACTCAAAGATTGATAGATGAATTAAAAAGTGGTATAAGAGAGCCAGTTGATTTATCGTTTGTACCAGAAATTGTCGAGGAAAATAATAATACTGTTGACGATAGCGATCCACTAACGGCAATAGAAAAGAAAATTGTTGAAGCAAAAGCTAGATTTACAGCTGCAACAGATAAAGATGAAAAGAAGAGTGCACGTGCTACCATGAAAGCCTTAATTAAAGAGAAAAAGGCTCTGGAAGAAAAAATTGCTGCAGAGAAAAATGCAATTGATATTGATGCAAAGATTGCAGAATTAGAAACGCAGTTAGCTGAGGCAAATGCAAAGGCAATGCAAGCTATGGAGGAAGATGATGAAGATGCAGAAGAAATCGCATATGAAGAAGCGGAAAGATTAATGGAAGAATTAGAAGCTTTAAAAGCTATGAGTATACCTAAGAAGAAATTGTTGGAAGCTCAACAAAAAGACAAAGCAAATTAAAAATAAATTTTGCATTTTCCAACACACTAAAATATATCATATAAAAGATTTTACTGAATGTTTTTTTTTTAGAAAATGATAGCACATACTTCGTTTTTATACGAACGTCGTACTATTTCCAGAAAGTTATATTTGATGATTATTTTTATATATACTAATATTCCTAACACGGTGAGTTTTGGTCAAATAGGAATATTAGTATACAAACATGCATACTATGATCCATAATAATCTCATGTGTTTAACCACTTTGTGATGATACTCATGTCAATAAATATTGGATTTATTGTTACTAAAAAAGAATTCGTTTGGATTCATTTTGATACAATAAATAATATTAAAACAAGAATCGTTTTAGCAGTTTTTTTCACGGATATATGTAAAACTTTTTGAAATAAATGGAAAGGAAAGCAATTTAGCTATATTTACACGATATATAT
>LT649934.1:0-11457 GCA_900128395.1 Stramenopiles sp. TOSAG23-2
GTGAAGCTATTGAATTAGCTAGTTTAACAAACAGTATTGAAGGCTTGTTTTTAGACCCAACAAAAATGGCAGATGCATACCGTGCAAGAGCAGAAGCGTATATGGCAGATCATGATTACAGTTTAGCAGTGAAAGATTATCGTTCAGTAATGGAGATCGAAACAGATTATGATAGAAAGAATAAAGCAGAAGATGATCATCGGCAGGCAAAATGGAAAGCAAAAGAGTGGGAAGAAGATAGAGATCATGCTGCAGTACTTGGTATGCCTGTAAATTATCGCGATTTGAATTTACCAAGTCAATGTGCATGGTTAAAAAAGCAACATAGGAAAATGGTGAAAAAGTGGCACCCAGATAAGAGACGGAAGCATAATAAAAAAAGAGCAGAACGTAAATTTGCTGAAGTTGCAGAAGCGAAAAAAGTTTTAAGTCAACAGTTAAATTGTAAACAAGTGGAAAAAGATATGAAAAATAAAGGCAAAAAGCGTAAAAGGCGTGGTAGACGATTGTGAAAAACAGGGGTGGGTGTGGAAAAAAAGGAGAGTAATATGAAATCACACACCTAAATGTGCAAAAACTACGTACTATGTTAGATGTACATTGAAACTAATGTCTTTTAATATAATAAAGAATTCACAATTTAAATTAACCATCATAATATTTTATACTCGTACGTCGTATATATTATATTTTTTTCTTTTAATTTTTTACGTACCGAACGTACATTTTGCATTTTATGATAATATTTTTTTACAATTTTAAATGTCTTTCTCCATTTTTTAGTGTCTTCCCATCTTTTACATTTTTTTTTATTTTATTTGTCAGCGAGTTTTTTTGTCTCACATTCATTCCTTCATGTGTGTAGTTTGACTCCTTAAATAACAGCGTATGCTTTTAAACTGCTCAGCAAAACATACATGAACCATAAAAAGACCAATGCTGCTGCTGTTATATTTTGTAAGCGTTTTGGACCTCCAAGTTCACCACCTACACTTCTACGACGGAAATTTAAGATTGCAAAGCAACAACATGCGCATGTACAGAATACACCAACACTAAAACCTAATGCACCAGCAGGAACTGCAAACCCACCAGCCTGCAATGCATCGTCAGATATAATACCTTTATATTTAGCTTTCCATTCATCTGTTGGTCCACCATTAGCACCATTAATACCGGCCCAATATAAAGTTGCAATGACCCATGGTAAACCTAAACCAAGGAATACATTGACAGAGTTACTACCGGTAATATTCCCAATAGATGCATCAGCATATGGATCCTGTTTTGCCGCTGTCATACTTGCAAATGTATCAGGTAACGATGTTCCAAGTGCAACGAATGTAATTGCTGTAACAGAATCTTTCAAACCAAATAAACAACCAAAGATAGCTGCTGCATCACCAATAATAACAGTCACACCACCAATCATAGATAACGAAACAACAAAGCATGCCCATCCTCCGTTTGAGTGATGATGTGATGATGGACTGTGTAAATATACTGTTGTACAGTAGGTTAAATACTGTATTGATCTCGCTATAATAATAGATGTGCAGAAGATGGAATGTGCGAATAGAGGCCGTTAATGTTCACATTGTTTTTTTGTACTAGGTAGCTAGCTATTATATATTGAAATTATCATACATGCATCGTTACAATCATCACAATCATCCTATTTATTGAATTATTACATATCTCACATATCCTCTCGTCGGAAAAACGCTAAATTGCCCCTCGGGGCAATTTAAGGAACAAGGAAATAACATTACAGTAGTGATGTGTTGCTGTTAAAAAGTACACGAACACAGCAGCTGCTACCCCCTTTATTTTTGTTAGGCAGAGAGGTAGTTGTATTAAGTATAAGAAAAGTGTATACTGAAAGAGTCGGTCAACTCAAAGATCATTTGAAGAAATATATATTTACATTATCTTTTTACACAAGCACACTTTACTTACAAAATGCATTCTGAGTATTCCAGCAGAGTTACTACAATCTAGCTCCATCTGTACCATTTGCACTTCCATTCCATTCATCCGTTCCAATATATTTTTGTTCAACACGATTCTTTTCCACATCTGGTACTTCTTTGCCATGATGATACAAATAGAAACAGTCCAATGAGCAATAGCTGGATAAACAGTTGATTTCTTGGCACATGAATTGTGCATTTGGCAAGGATGTACGTGGCAGCCCAGTTGGTCCTGGCCTATAAGATTCCCCATTACACCATTTTCTGCCAATTTGATTACAAACCTGGCAAGCCTTGTTTGAACGTCCATTAAAAGCTAATGGCAAATGACCTGGTTCGTAGTTTCTAGCTTTCAGCCCTCTATTAGCACTATTACGTGGAATACGCATGGATGGATATGAATGGCCATTCGGTTTTTTTTTGCTTGAGTAAGCTTTCTTCTTTGCAACTTCTTTATCTTGCTGGCCTTTCCTTGAATCAAATTCTTCCATTGTCTCATCTTTACGTTGCGCTTTTGGACGACCTCTTTGATTTTTTTTATAAAGTGGTAAATGTTGTCATAAACCAAGTTTTGATCGTACAATTGATAATTGGAAGTCATGGTGAGAAACAAATACTGGCTTTTTCATTCTTGTTGTCCATTTGAAAGTTGGTTTTAAAAATGCTTCAATTTCTTCATCTGTTCGTACATCAACTTCTCTACCCCGTCTAACTTTAAACTTATCAGCTTCACGTTGGGCAGCCATATCCTTATCCCATTCATCATTGTACTTTTTCATTTCAGCTGCATACATAATTTCATATGCAATATAGGCTTGCGTTGCCCTTGTATTAATGACCCAGCAAAACATGGCCCATGTCCACTTCATATTGTGCCACATATGTTCACCATCAATTCTATAATACCACCTCTTGCGATCCTGGTTATCAACCCCTCCCATGTACTTATTGTAAGCCTCAATCAATGTCAAACATAAAAATGTAATAACCTGTAAAACATACAGCCATACTCTGGTAACAGCATTATTATCATTGTTATTATTGTCTGGAGGTGGTTGTACTTGTGCCGCTTCTTGCACTTGTGCCGCTTGTTGCCCATTTTCAGCTATATCCAACCTCTCAGCTTGACCTACAGCAGCTCTTTGAGTACGAACATGCACATTCCGCTTCTTTTCTGTCATCATGCATTTTCCATGCGTATCCAACTCAACTTCTTTTGTGGTATAAAACTTCACCGGATCTTTACCATTATCATAGACATTCACAGCAATCATCCCAAATTTATCATTAGGAATACCTTTGCCAGGAATGTCAAAAATTAATGAACGTCCATCATGGATTTGCTCAGCTTTTAAACGTTCTTTATCACTTGGTCGTGTCACTGTTGGAAGTAGTGCCTCTTTTGGAAATCCACGATTTTTATGAACAACCTGTGTCATTAATACAGCTGCTTCCACAAAAGCATAATATGGTAATTTAATACCACTGTACAAATTGTCACAATAACATGTTCTCCATTTTCCTTTAATGCAATCTTTGTTTAGCATATGCATGCAACGGTTTACAAGTGGGCTACAATCATGACGGACTTTTACTCCCTCTGGGCTATCTGTTCGGAATTTGAACGTGATCAAGGCTCCAGTTTTAGAGCAACAAATAGCATCTAATAATACGCCATCCCCTTCACGTTTGTACGTAATTCGGGTTTTACCAGCCATGAACGAACCCTGAAATCCCATTACTATTTCATCAAGCGAAAATCTTTCACCGCAAATGAATACATCTTCACATGCTAACATAAGCGCATCCAACATTGCCCGTGTTAGGTGTAGAACATCACCTTTAAATTCACCAACTAACGGTACCTCTACATCCGGGTCATTCATTCGAAGGTATGTTTTTAACTTCTCGACTTCCTTGTAAGATCCGTGTCCACCTAATGCTGCAATAACTTCAGGATTTCCAACCAATGAGTCCCGGGACCAATGGTAACGTAGCTGTGCACGCGGACATACACCATTATATAGCAAAACTCCTTGTGTCTTTTGCATTGTTTCTATTGTTGGTGCATCCTTAGGGTCATTCCCGGCAGCTATAAAATGATTTCGTGTCCATAGTAGCATCATTTCATCCCCATTTTTCCCATCAATTTTCCCGATAAAATGATCATAAATATCAACAGGCATCATATCATATTTCCATCCTAAGCTTGGATTAATTTTTGTATCTTCATGACCCAATGTACATTCTGGCGGTGAATATTTTTGCTTATTAATTTCATCTAATGGTAACCACTCAGACGCAGCAAATAGTGGATCAGTAGGGTGTTGTGCAATATTACAACCAACACGTGGTGGACGAAGTGCAGTACCTGGTGGATCATCTGGATGTAGACGAGGTGCTACACTACCTAAAGGTATTGTTTCAGCAAATTTATACTCAGTTGGGCGTTGTGTTAAAGGGCATTTTGTATAAGCAGCTCTTGATTTATGACCATAGTAACCACAATGTTTACATTGAGGAATCACATTTGGTGCATGTGGAACTTGTGCTGCACCTTGTAATAGAGGTTGTAACAAAGGTTGTTGGTCTTCTTGTTCTTCCTCCTCATCATCTGTACCATTGCCTAAATTAACTGTAACTGGGTCAACCTCATCACCGGGAACATGAAGTGAAGGCACAATATTAGACGCATCATTCACATTACCTTCTATAGGAATTAAAACCTCTCTTGTTCCTACAACATCGCGATTGGGGTTTTCTGTTGCTGTTGATGCAGTTTCTGTACTATTAGTAGTAGTTGTAGTAGTAGTAGTAGTACTTGTTGTTGTTGTTACTTCACCATCAACACTTCCATTGCTACTATCACTGGTATTATTATTATTACTTCCTGGATTATTATTATCAGTTGAAGATGATGCGTTAATATTAATATCAACAATGGTATGGTTGATTAATGGCACAGACTCATCATCGTCATTGTCATTTTCATCACTGTTATAATCTCCATCACCGTCTGCAATCAAACTATTATTATCTTCCACATCACCTTGTTCTTCTCCCCCGTCTTTGTTGCTATCGATACCAATGATAATACTATTGTTATTGTTATTATTATTATTATTATTATTTGTAGCTTGATCATTAGTACGTTGTTTTTTTTTGCTTTTTCTTCGTCGTTTTGAGACAGCCCTTTTTCTTCTTTTCTTATTAGAAAGATTTCTTTCCCTCTCTTCCTTTTCCTCATCTCTACGTGCTTGTTCTTCGACTACCTTTGCAGTTTTTTTCGTATTTCTACCTGATTTTCGTTGGCCATTTTTGCTACGAGTTACTCTCATTTTCAATTAAATAAAAAATATATCATTAACTATTAAAAAAGTACGCAATAAAAGAAATACCATACAAATACAATTACAGATGAACGTTAGAATCTATATTTTATACACATGTGTGGGTAAATGAGAAAATGTACAAACGTGCACCGTCCGTTTCAAATTTGAATCACTTCTAGATGGAATCATGATATGATATATATATGTATACAAAGCTATGGATGTGTAGATTGCTTCTAGCCATTCATTTTTATGGTTGCCATCGAAATCTTCGAGATACAATTTTTTAAAAATTAGATCCCTTAAATTGCCCCCTGGGGCAATTTATCCGACGAGAGGATATATATATATACATTTCAAACGATCGATCGATGTAGAGAGAAAAGAGAGAAAGACCAACCAACCAAAAAAAAAGACAAAGAAATGCAAACATGAGTTTAGAACAAAAAGCAGAAATAGCGAGTGGGAAAAACATCGATGATCCTGGTGAACAAGTAGTTGCAAAAGATTTTGTACCATTATTTAAATTAACGGATGCGAAGTACAATTAAATATTATGATTTATCACATAACGTCATTACCGACCCTGGCATAATTACATTAGCGAAAGAGACGGTGCCAAATATGAAAGAATATTGCATTGAATATTTAAATTTAGTAGGTAATTGGTTTACATTGAAAATTGGTGTAAGTCTTGGTGATGCACTGACTGCCAATGCTTTTGCAAATCATATTAAATTTGAAGATACAAGTGGTTCAACTGTTGGAACATATGGTGGTTGTATATCAGCTGATGAGATACGGCATGCTGAAGAATTATTGACCATAAATAATCGAGCAATGTGTGACGTATGTGGTAGTATCATAGCACGTATGATCCTTGCAAATGATGATATACATAAAATTAATTTAGCAAGAAATCGTTTTACTAATCGCACTGCAGCATTGATTTGTGAAACCATATTGGATCATGGGTTTATAACTGAGTTAGATTTAAGTTGTAATAATGTTGATTTACAAGAACCAGACTTGAATAAACGTATTTTTGACTCATGTGGAAAAGCAAAAAAATTAACAAAATTACGATTAGATAGAAATGGCATTAATAATGATGGAATGTGGTCGATTGTCAGTTTCATTGGCTCCGATCCACCATTAGAAATGTTATCAATCCAAGGGAACAATTTCTATGAGAAAAAATGCTTTGAAATCTTGGTAAACAATTTAAAACTGAATCGTACGTTGATATGGCTCGATTTAAGATACAATCCTGCCTTTTTAAATCAATTAGTCATGACTGGAGATGGATATCCAATGCTGGCATTTCAACTAAATCGCAGCAATAAAGATCTAGTATGCCCCCCATTTCACGATGTAGATATGGAAAATGAAATACTAGCGCAGGATCAAGAGTATATGCATAAATTTAGGGAAAGAATGTTGAAAAAAATCCGTATAATGATGGATTCAAGTGGTGAGATGGATCAAGCAAGTAACTTATGGTTAGGTAGAGCACAAAATTATGTTGAGCCAGGTGATTGATTGAATATTGAATCTCTAGGAGGAGCTAAAAATAATATGACGCTTTTTGTACCACCGTGGGATAAAATTTTAATTTTTTGTGTTTGTTTAATAATTTACGACGCACACGTATTTTAGTCCCCTCAATATCACATCACAACAACGAATCCCCTCTCTCTCTGGGCTCTATTAACCCTCCCCTTTTTAAACAGGCGCAAATACAGACCAAGCCATCTCATTCACAGCTCTTTGTTTGCTTATACGTTTTGCTTGAAATTCACACTTTTCCAGGTAAATCTTTTTTCTTTGTAACTCTACTTGATACAATTGCCTTTCCTCTTCCACATAATCGAATCCTTCTTTTGTTTCGTTGTCATATATTCTACTATCTTTTTTGCTTTCTAAGTTGCTATCATCTCCACAGTAAAATTTAAATTTAGCTTCTTTCGTTTCACCAGTGTATAAATAAGCAGATTTCTTTTTATTTCTATGTTTTAACCCAATATCTTTGTTAACAGCTTGTTTTTTATTTACATTTTGAGGACTTTGGGAACATGCGTGATAGTTGATAAGAAAATTTTTATTTTGTTCAAATGTTTTCTGTTTTTGATTGTACATGTAAATGCTATCATTCTGTGAATGTTGTATACCTTGTTTTCTATTTGCATTGATTTTATACATAATACTTCTATCGATGAAACAAAAATTGGTGACCTCAGATAGGTATTATAATAATATTATATGTGTGTATGATGAAATGGTCCAGATACTGATATAAAATGTTTTTAATAATTACAGAGATGTATGTATATTGATCTTTCTTTCCTTTCTATCTTTTTACCTATTGTAGATAGGACTTAAGCAACGTAATAATGGTGTACCACATCTATTGAATATATATATATTTAACCCGGAGTTTTCCCTAATGTGCTAATGGTATGTGTATGTTAATTTTTATAATCTGGATATCCATCAAGGAAAGTCGACTTATACCAGTAGTGCAGTAGACTGAAAAAACTAGATAGCTGTAGCTACAGTATAGCTAGTAGTAGCAAAGGAGATAAAGATTCTTCAAGTTAAAATTTGCCATCACTATATTTACCTTATAGAGGCCAAAATCAAGTTAAAATTAAGGTTTTCCATCGATTTTTGTGCCTATTTAGCATATAAATAGGACTAGATGTTATTTATATGCTAATTTGTATATTTGATAGAGTATATTCTAGTATTTAGTATACAATAAGTACGAAATGACCAATTAAGAAGATGAAGAAGATAAAAAAAAAAAAAAAAAAAAAAAAAAAAAAAAGATATTTTTCGTTCTTTCTTACGCACGAAGATAAATTATAGTCTAAGGGAATATACTCTGGTGTATGCAGATATATCTATACATGTATCATAACTAGAATATAACTGCTTGGGAAAACAAAATACCTACATTAACATAATACATACAGTTGTTATTATATCATAGCATTTTAAAATACTTGTACCACAGTATCTACATTAACATTATTTAATACCTGTTCAGTTTTACAAAAAGATAAAATGAATGATATATTATTCAATACAGAAGCATTAATAAAAGCAATACCTTTTGTATGTTTAACAACATATTCCTTATTAAAACGAAATAGGAAAAATTTATTTAAACCACAAAAATATCAAGTACTTACAAGAAAATTAGGAGTAAGATATGGTCCACCTGGGTTAGTTGAAGGAATTCCATTTTTTATGGATCGTGAATATTTCAAATCAAATGGCAGAATAAATAGGACAGAAGAAATTATTACTACATTCAATTCAATATTATCCGTACGTGAGACTGATGTTTTTATTAATACGTTTCCTAAATGTGGCACTACTTGGACAAATCAAATTGTTTTATTGTTATTGTTCAAAGGAGATAGTTCATCATGGAAAAACAACCCACATAATTGGGTTGTTATAAATAAAAAAGATAAAAAATCAAAATCTTTAACTCCAATAACGTGGCCTGCAAGGCAATATTTTTTTTCTGAAAATCGTGATGTATTTTTGAAGTCATTTGAACAATTATCCAATCCTCGGATTTTAAAATCACATATGCCTATTCATTTGATGCCAGATAAACATGCAAATCGATGGAATTTAAAAATATTGAAAGGAAGAACTATTTATGTAACACGAAATCCAAAAGATGCGTTGGTTTCAATGTTTTATCATGCTCAACGTGTATGGAAGTTCAATGGTTCATTTTCTCAATGGTTTAAATTGTGGCTTTCGAATGAAATTGAATTTGGAAATTGGTTCGATCATACTATTGCATGGTGGTATGCATATAGATTACCTGCAAATAAAGGTAAAATATTATGGATTCATTACGAAGATTTAAAATTGAACAACCGTGAAACAATTGAGAAAATTGCAAAGTTTTTGTATATTGATGATGTATCTGATGAATTGTACGAAGCTGTGTCTAATAAATCATCGTTCTCTTCAATGCAAAGTGGGGCAAAGAAACGCGCTTGGTTCTTTCGAAAAGGTTATATTTCTGATTGGAAAAATCATTTCTCAAAAGAGGAAAATGAGAAATTTAATAAAATTTATAATGAGAGGATGAAAGATGTAACGAAAGATGGATTGGTGTATAAAGGGATGTAATTAACACTCAGAAAGGGTTAAAAAAAATACCGAATATTAAAGTTAAATAATTATTTGATAATTTTGCTTCCCGTGGTAAATACTATGCTCAAATACTCTATCATGTGCATATTTCATAATATATAGAGAGCGCTGACTCAGCCCTCTCATATATACGAGTACACGAGTAAATTTGAGTGTAACATTTAAATCAGTTTTGATTTGAGATGTTAATTTTCGGGAGTAAAAGAAATTTATAATACTTATAGTATATATATTTTTAATTAATCTACTCATATATTAATTTATAATATATGAGTAAGAGAAATAACACATATTTTATCATTACGAATATAATATATACTTTAATTGCATGTGGTGATTAAATACACTCTCTGATAAATGATTATTTTATACCCGCCACCGAACTTTTTTTAGAACAGCAACACGCGCGAGGGAATGATTTTTATATATATTTTTTATTAACTGAATATAAAAAATGCATATTTGATAAAAAAAATAGACTTTCTCACTACGTGTGTTTATCTTTTTTTAATAATCAAAAGTATACGTCTCATCAAAGTTTGACATACGATCAACAACATCTTCATCATTTTCAAACATATCAAATGCATCATCATCGCCTTTAGGCAATAAATTTCTAGGAATACCACTTGAAGTTTTTTTTCCATTTAAAAAATGACGATCGCTACCGTCCTTTCCCCAGCCATTGCCATATGCATGAAAACCACCAAATGCACTTTTAATTTTTCTACCTTTATATACAACAGTGTCAGAGCTATCAATGGCATAATTTGTAATTTGTCTCCATTTTTCACTTCTCAATACTTTCAATCGACCAAAAATACTTTTCATTTTAGCACCATTAAAATAGGCATTGCCACTTGAATCCTGGGCATATCCAGCTCCTAACACATTTAACCTGCCAAAAACACTATTTAATTTCATCCATTGCTTAGTATTTTTAAAACCATTTGCGTAGAAATAATCATCAAAATTATTTTTGAAATAACCCTGACCTAATGATTCATAACCTTCACTTTTATATGAAAGATGCCTAGCAGTTGCATATTGCGGCTCATGACCATCTTCATCTAAATTTACAGATAATTTTTCCCCTTTTTCATTATGCCAAGACGCAATTGTTGCTCTTCCGTATAGACAGCAGCTACCCATCCACCCATATCTTTTTCTCCTTCTGGTGGTTCTATCATTCCTCTTGTCCATTCTGGCCCTATTAATCCTGTACGCATTAAATTTCTCTTCTTATTCTTGTTGTTATCAATCGATTGTTGACGATCTATCATACGCCTACCACGTGATTCATATATTTTACTTTCATCTGATGTTGCTGACCATAGCGGATTATTTTGATGATTTTTTAATATATGTGGATTGTTTCGATTATAATGACTTATTCGTTTCAAACTTGGAAATGAAAATGTTAAGTGTGATTTTTTATCGATAATTTGCTCATTTTCCTCCTCCTCATCATCATCATTATTGGATAATCTTCTTCGCAACTTTACATCTTTGCATTTACATGTTTTTGAACAACCTACACACTCTTCAAAACAACCAACGCATGAACCAACACACGTTTTCTGGTTTGAATTCATATCATCCCAACCATCTTCATCGTCATAAGTAACACGACATTTATGTTTACACATAGTATGATGGCTTGTATCAACAGACGTTAATCTTCTTCTTCTTCTTCGCCTACGATCGTCATCAGTAGATACACCACATTTTGATCTGCACGACATGTAACTTGCTAATTTACGACCATGTAAATTCTTTGTAATTGCATCTTCGCTTTCCTGCAATCTTCTTCTACGACGACGACGTCGACGATCATCATCAGCTTCAGGGCAATTTCCAGCCTCACATTTTACAACATCACCATTACATTCAAATGTAGCTTTACAACCTCCCCAAACTTTAATTTCTTTCTTTCCTTGGTTATAATTCCAGTTTATACCTTT
>LT649935.1:0-11421 GCA_900128395.1 Stramenopiles sp. TOSAG23-2
TATATACATTATAAGATATAATTATATTAATATATATTTAATATACATTTATTTATTATTATTATTGTTAAATAATATATCAATAAAAAATATTATATATTATAATATACATATTATAGATATTATATCTTAACATATATATATATACAAAGATTAACCATATTGTCTCCAACTTCTTCCGCGCATCCTTTTCTATTTTTTTGGATTCTTTCAACATCTTTATAACAGAATATGGCTGCTATTGTTCAAGATGATACACAAAAGACGTCAAAATCATTTGAGACACCTGTTGTCAAATCAGAAGGAACATTTTTTAAAGAAAGGGAAAGCTTAAAACGTGATGTGATCGATTGGACATCAGCGAATGGTCTATTAGTACGTAATAAAGACGGGATGTTTACGAATTGCCCAATTACATTAATTCCATCCACATTTCCACAGAAAGTATATGTGGAAGCTTGTGATGTGGCTATGATATTCAATCGCTTAGTAGATCGAGTTAGTCGTGATATCCCATGGCTTTTGGAGCAATTAAAAGACACTGCAGCTGGAGATGATTTTATTATGCAACAAATACAAATATGTAAAAAGGTTCATGTTGAAGATATGGAAGAAGGATCCAAAACTTGGAAAAAACAACATTTGTATTTAGGGTTGAATCGCTCAGATTATATGATTCATGATCCACCGCCCAGTGAGAAAGACGTATCCTTGTTTTCGTCCAATGAAGGGCAAGGTGGTTTTCTTCAAGTCGAATTAAATACGATTGCATCTTCATTTGGTGCTCTTTCAAATAAAACATGCGCCTTGCATAGGTTCGTGTTACAACGTTATGAGGAAGCATCCATTGAATGCTATAAATCAATAGGTAACAATAATATCGACAGAATTGATTCAAATCGTTTACCAACTACAAACAATATTGAAATTTTATCAACAGGAATGGCAGAGGCATTTAAACGCTATGCAAAGGAAGTTAATGAAGTTTGTAGGGATGAAAATAACCAACCAAAAGAAAATATTCCAAAAAAATATATTCTATTTATTGTGCAAGAAAATGAAACAAATACTGTTGATCAAAGAATGCTAGAATATGAACTATTTTACAAACACAATATACATGTTTTACGTCGTTCGCTGACAAATTTGTCGAAGACAGCAGAAATTGTGGTTACTAGCAACGTCCCAAAGCTATATGTTGATAATAAAACCAAGGAAATATGTGTTGTTTATTTTAGGGACGGCTATGCACCAGATGCATATCCTACAAATGCTGAGTGGGATGTACGTGAGTTAATTGAAAAATCATATGCTGTCAAATGCCCTAGTATAGCATATCAATTAGTAGGGGCAAAGAAAATACAACAGGCACTTAGCGTAAAAGGTGTTTTAGAAAGATATTTGTCTTCTAACGAAGTTATTAAAATCCGAAAATGCTTTGCGGGTTTGTATGAATTAAATGATGATAGTATACTTGCTGCAATAGAACATCCTGAACATTTTGTTTTAAAACCACAACGTGAAGGTGGTGGTAATAATTTTTATGGCAAGGATATACCAGAACAATTGAAAAAAATGTCAAAAGTGGAACGTGGGGCATATATATTAATGCAACGGATATTTCCACCGCCGCAAAATGCGTTAATGTTAACCAAAACTGGAAAAGTAAATTCAGCAAAGGCATTGAGCGAACTTGGTATTTATGGTGCATATTTAGGTGATGGCAAATCGGAATATTTTAATGAAAACGCTGGGCATTTATTACGTACAAAAGTTAATGGTACCGATGAAGGTGGTGTTGCTTCAGGGTATGCCGTTTTAGATTCTCCATATTTAGTAATGTAAAATAAAGACCCTGGCACCACATGATGGTAGAATGTGTCTGCCAACCAATTTTTTATACAAAAAAATAAAAAAATATAGATATACTAGAGTGTATATATGTATACTTCGTATTAGATACGCGCTAGTATATATATATTATATGTTATTATTTTTGTTAAGTTAATTGAATTCGTAGTAGAAAAATTTGTTTCAACAGATGTCTTACTGCAGACGAAACTGTGTACTATAGCTGGGCTAGCTAGATGTACTGTAGTACGAGTTCGTATAAAAGTTAAAAGTACATTTACCATATATATAGTATAAATTCAATATAAAGATACAGAGTGTGTATATAAATTTACGATTTGATTTCCCTTAAAATATGCCTGGTGATGTAATTCCTCTATAGACTATCCAGGGCTCCCCCTCCCTGCTCTATCTTATTTATAATTCTAATAATAATAATCTAGTGAGAACAGCTTATTAATAATAATTATTAAAATACTGTACTTCGGTAGCATGCCGGGCATGGTGCCATTGCTATGGATGTATAAATTCAATAATACCTGGTAAAATAGATGAATAATCTAGCACAACAATACAAAATAATAAATAAACATAACACATATACATATATCAAAAATTAGTAGTAACAAATATATATATATCCTAGATAACAATATTATTTGCTATATGCTTAATAGCTAGATACGAAAATAATGGCAGCAACATGGGGTATGAAAAATGATAAACTCACTAGCTTGCATAATCAGAACGCCGACAATATAATTAATAACTTACTATTATTTAATGAAAATGATGAAATTAAAGTAGTGAAGTCTTTATTAGACACTCTTGTTGAAGGGAAATTTGATTTATGGACAAATTGCATTATCAAATCCCCTACTCACATACATATAATCATTTTTGGTTTATTGCCAAGATTGAAAATGGATTTGCAAATACATTTATTAGATACATTTATCAATATTGTTGAACGCCACGTTCGGAATGCTGAAATTTGTCGAAAATATAAGTTAACTCACCATATTATCACCATGTTATTATCGAAGGAAAAATTTGTAAAAGATATGCTTGAAAAATTAGAAAAACGGTTCATAAGATTATTAGAAGCGATTGGAAAGCACTCTATTACAACTTTTGATTTATTCCATTATTTCCGGCCATTTTCTCATCAAAATGGCTCGCAAGTGTCTGACGTAATAATTGATACAATGTTAGGGACTGCCATGTCTACACAACAAAATCGTCCACCACCTTGTGTAGATATGGATAGTGGTGGTTCTATTCGAAATGTAAAAAATGCAAACGATAATCATTTAAATGAAACGAGAAAATCTACCGGTAAATCTACGGCTGCGTTAGCTGCTGCAAAAGCATTTGATCAAGACAATTTTGATTCATTCCTTACAACAAGTACTCCAAATGAAGATACTTCAAATAGCAACAAAAACAATAATTATAGTAATTATAATAACCATAACAATAATAGAAAATCTCATGTAAATATCCATCTTGAAAAAGTCAAAGCAATTGCTAGCAAATTAAATATTATTTCTCAAAATGGAATAGTAATTTTACCAAATATTCGTTCATGGCCATCTAGTGGTTATACAATTTGTCTATTTTTGCGACCAGAAGGTGTTGTTGATAGGGTCTCTGATCCACTTTTTATATTTCGTGGTAAGGAAGGCCACGGCGTTTCTGCTTATATAGTTGGAAGACACTTACTGTTGAAGACCATGAATGGAAAAGGGAATGATGTTGAGGTGTTAGTTGAAAATATCATAGATGCAAGAAGATGGAGGTGGTTATGTATTACACATGTATCCCGTGCGCTATGGCGAAGTAAAATATCTGTATTTATTGATGGCCAAAATGTATTTTCAAAACGCCAGTCTTACCCCGTTGCAGCATCAATGACCCCACTTAATGCATACATCGGCGGCTTTCAAGGTCAGATGGGTCCTATTTTGGTATTTAATACAGCAATATCAGATGCTCAGGTACAAAATTTATTTCATTTAGCTAGTAATCCAAGATTTTCTGTTGGCCCGCCACCAAAGCATTGGAGGCGTGGTTTTTTTCACATTGTTTCAATTCCATCGCCATCTCCCTCGTTTTTGGCATCTTCTCCTAATAAAAAAATAAATGCAGGAAACAATAGTCCAAAACTTTTGCCAAGGCGCAATAAAACGGGTATAGATGAAGGTGAGGTACTGTGGAAATCAATATACGATAAAATTATATTTGCATATGATCCTAGACACCGCGTACGACATCGTGGTGAGAATGATACTGTAATACAATTACTAGATTTAAGTTGTAATGGTTACAATGGCACGTTGCTGTCGCCAGATCAAGGAACGCGCTTAATTTCCACTAATTTTTTATTGCAAGATGCAGTAGCATGTGGCGGCGGAGCATTTTGTTTATTTTTACCATTGTTACTTCCTGCTGTACAAAGTGGCAATGACTTTAATTGGCCACTTCATGTGGTTGATCATGTAAAGTGTGTCACGCCTAGTAGATTTGTTAGAATAGTGAGGCTTTTGTCTGCTTTGTTGCGGAATTCAGATACTAACCTTGTTCAATTAAGTATATCGAATGGTGTCAACATTTTGTCTTGGATTTTAAAAAATAGTGATACGAATATGATAACATTAGATTTATGGAGTGCAATAAATGAATTAACAAATGTAGTTATTCATGGACCAGATCATGCAATGGCATCAGATGCTGTTTCAAGATTGATGTTTAATCTTCAAATATGGTCCTTGGCTACGTTTGAAATTCAAAGTCAAATTCTAAGCGCACTCCAGTCTAAGCTCTCTTTAGCTTCTTATGTTCTTCGGTCCTCACTTGTACAAAGCTTTTTGGATTCCTTGAAATTGATTTACAAACTACGTCCGGCAATGACTAATCGGAATAGCAGTCATTCTACTGATACACATGGTATTTCAGACAGTCAATATTGCTCGCAGGCATGCAAAGGATTCTCTAGAGATGAACTCTTTGCAATGCGACGAGGTGTCTTGACTTTGATAGAAACATTAGTGACAGAAGATGAAGATAGGAACCTGAATGTTCTATATGACCATATTGTAATTCTTCTCAGTTCTGTTCGTGATCGTAAGGTTGTTGTAAATTCAAAAGACATACTTGAATTATTGGTAAATCTGATGGCTCGTTCGGAAAGGCTACCAAATACTTTACGGTGTCTTGTTTATGCAGCGGCTGGTCAGTGCTTTGTGATGCTCTTAGGTTCCAATGATGAGCATGTTAGGAAATATGGATTAAAATTGACTCATTTATTATTTGCACAACGTAGACTATATAATCTTAAACAACTTGTGAAAAATAAAGATTCTGGAAATAGCAACAATCCATTGCAGCAAGACCAAGAGGAAGACAACGAGTTTTCTCAATTAAGACGACAAAAAGGTATGGTTGCTGTCGGGTCTGGCAACGATTATGGCTATCAAGGAAAGTTAAGTGAGCTTGTTGCCGCTGAAATGAAATATAATTTGTTGCAAAATCCTTATACAATTTCAACCCATATTGGATTAATGGAATTCTTATGCTCTTCTAAATTAGAAAATCATCTTGTAAAAAATGGGAAACAATATGTAAGTTCGTTACAAAGTGAACATATACATGAAGAAACAAGCTTAGTTTTGGATATTATATTGGAATTAACGATGAAGTCAGATACGTCAAGTAAAATGAAACTAATTGTGCTTCGTGATCTGTGTATTTTGGTACGCGCCAATAAAAGAAATAGAGAGTTGATACGGCAAAACCCTTTGTATTTAAAGAAAATTATTAGTTTATTGTACGGGGCTTACCATTTTGTAGCGGAGGATAATACTGTTGAAAATGGTCAAAAACTCAACAAAAATAGGACAATTAGCGATCAAACAAAAAAATCTTTTATTAAAGCACTTTTAAGCCCCACCCAATCTGTGCAGAGCATAGCTTTGTGGATGGATAAATTGGGAACAATGCAGCCTGAGGAGGCGTGGGATGTAATCTCTGAAATTTTACGGAAGGCGGGCTCTAAATTACAATCTATTAAAGTTCATGTCTATGAAATCATGGTAAATTTTGTCACAGAACAATTACCTAGTAAAGTTCCAAATCTTATTTATGAATTTATTATGTCAATAATGGTGGAAATTATTGGTTACAATTGGATATCACTTGAACATTTATTAGTGTCTTTGAAACAAACAAGTGAAGATTATAACAAAGATTTGGCTAAAAATATTGACTCTCCTGAGAAGAAAAATTTAAATGTTGGTAAAACTTACTTTAAAACAATTTTTTCGGGAGAGGAGGCTGTGAAAACGTTTTTTCGACAAATAATTTTACGTGTGCTAAAAAGGACTTATAATTTAGCTAAGCATAAGTTGATTGTCCCAGAAAGATTGCCGAAAGATGGCGCATTGCGATGGGATGGGGCTAGTAAAGCTGCTAAAACTTGGAACGATGTTATCCTATTATTGCATTCTACAACAGATTTCGTTCTTGGCGATACCTGGGGAAATGCTAGAAGCGTTGAAACCAATGCTGATGATGTAGAGTTGATTAGTGCTACTTTATTGCTTTGGGGTGCGTTAGCTGGCGATTTAGGTTCTAAGCCAGGTTCTGGTGTTGATGAAATTCCCGATGAAGGTTCCCACAATGCAAAGACGGACAAGACATATCCATGTACCATTTCAGGAATAATACGTCCGTTGTTTCCAAATGTAGTCCAACGATTGTTGCAATTAGTATTTCATATGCTTCAAATTGATTGTCAAGGTATAGAGGCTTTGGGGGCATCAAAAGAAGCTTTTCGGTTCCAACAGTCTGCTGTTCATATCGCTAGTATATTACAACGACTATTGCATATGATAAACGTTTTAGACCATGGTGTAAAAAGTGAAGAAGAAAATGAAGACAACGCATTGACTGAGACTCGTGAGAGAAATCAAAAAGTCCTCCTATGGATGATACCAATATTACATAGTTTAATATTACGTGTAAGGGGAATCGAAATTTCCATATCAAACGAAGATCCAATTGTCCTTTTTCGGCAAAAAATGGTTGAAATAATTGGTGACGTGATTACGTCAGCAGAAGAAATACTTAGACGTAAAGGTGGTGATAAGTTATTTGAAAGTTTAGTAGATTCCCCATTATCAAGTGCTAATTTAGATACCAGATTATCAGAGTGGGAAATGTACTTGTGCAATCCAATGTTTTTGAATACAAAAATGAAATTTGAAGAAACAATTGGTACATACAGAAAGCAACTAAATAATTATCAAACCGAATTATTACGGATATATAAGACTTTAGAGTTGGAAAATGAACTTATTAACGATGATGCAATGGAAAGAATGGCAAATGGGGAATGGAAAAAAATATTGTCTCAGCACGAAAATGATGACCTGCATCGATTACGAAATAAAGCAAAATTTGAGGCTTGGAAAGATCACAGTGCGAAACGTCAATCATTTAAAATTTTAAATTCTTTGGCATTATCACACAATCCATGGACATGGAGGGAAACGGATTTGAATGATTCCATCGTTCATAAAAATCAAGCTTTAACAAGATGCCAATCTTTAAATGCTAGTGAAAATAAATTTCGTATGCGTGTGCGAATAGATGAATTGACAGAAGTGAAAGATTTATTAACAACAATGACAGCATTATCGGAAAATAAGATAATGAGTGAAAGCGCTGAAACTATTGATGACATTGACGATGGTTTGCACGCATTGAAGAGTAGAAGTTCCCTGGATGAGAATTTTACATCTTCTGAATTCAGGGAAGATGATGACGGCGAGAATGATCCAAAGAGAAATTTAAGCGCGAATGATACTACCTTGGTTCAAAACTCTGAGCTATCTATTGATGCCCATATTCCAGAAGCCAAAATATTAGAGGAAAACGACGATAAATCAAAAACTGAGAAAGTCTTGGAAGCTGCTGAAATCGCATTTGGGCAATCTTCGTGGCAAAAGGGAAAGAATGAGAAGATTACATTTGGTACCATTGCTGAACTTATTCTCCCAATGTGCGTAGTGAAAGGTCGAGTAGAATTAAGTTCGGAGGCTTTGTATTTCTACGGTGAAGGTTTTGGTGGTGCGGGTCAGGATACTAGTTCAAAGCAAATTGATGCAAAAGCGTTGTTAAGGGAAAGGTGGATTGATGATGACAGCTCTAATAAATGTTTTTGCTGTCAAACGGAAATTAAATCAGGTATTATATCCTCAGGGAAACATCATTGTCGGTGTTGTGGGGGAATTTTTTGTGCTGAGTGTACCAAACATGAATGTGTTTTGCCATCCCTTGGTTTTCATGAACCCGTTCGCGTTTGTGAAAAGTGTTTTGAACGAGAGCAAAAGAAGCGCGGTGGTGAAGGTGTCTTATCCATCGTAGCACAGCATTATAGTCGAGTTTTAGAAAGTGCCACAACATCTACGTTAGAATCTTTAAAAACAAGGCGCATATTATTAAATGATATAATTGACATAAGAGCTCAAAGGTATTTACTGCGACCTTGTGCTTTAGAAATTGTTGCCAATGAGCGTCGCACGGCATATTTATTTAATTTTGTTCGAGGGAAAACAGATACAGAAAGATTTTTTCAAAAATTAATGTCCCATAAACCACTACAGCTAGCATCCTTTGGTTTGTTTGGTATTGGCGTATCTTTGAGTTCTTTATCCCCAAAAAACATTTTAAGTCGTACCAATTGGACGACTAAATGGAAAAAGCGCGAGATATCTAACTTTGAATACTTAATGAAAATCAATACCATTGCAGGCCGTACATACAATGATTTGACCCAGTATCCTGTCTTCCCATGGATTATCAGGGATTATGAAAGCAATGCTTTAAATTTAAGTGATGCTAGTATTTTTCGTGATTTAAAGAAACCAATTGGTGCTCTTAACCCCGTGCGATTAAATGAGTTTATTTCACGTTATGAACAATTGAAAGAAGATCCTGGTATGATAACACCATTCATGTATGGGACACATTATTCTAATTTAGGATCCGTGCTTTATTATCTAATTCGTTTAGAACCATTTACCAAATATTCTCGAGATCTGCAAGGGGGCAAATTAGATCATGCAGAAAGGTTGTTTCATTCAATTTCGGAAACATGGGGTAACGTTCTAAATAACCCAAATGATTTAAAAGAATTGATACCTGAATTTTTTTATCTAGCAGAAATGTTTGAAAATGTCAATAAGGTTGACCTTGGAAATAGACAAGATGGTACAAGGTTGGGGCATGTCAAACTTCCTCCTTGGGCTAAAACCCCAGAAGATTTTGTTCGAATTAATCGGGAAGCTCTTGAATCTGAATACGTGTCTTCAAATTTGCATAATTGGATAGACTTGATATTTGGATACAAGCAAACAGGTGATGAAGCCTCTAATGCATTCAACGTATTTTACCATTTAACTTACGAAGGTGCAGTTGATGTGGATGCAATACAAGATCCGATCCAGCGTAGATCTGTTGAGACACAAATTGCTAATTTTGGTCAGATGCCTTCACAAATTTTTTCACGTCCACACCCAATGAGGATATCGCTAAAAGAATCTTTACAATCGTCTGATGGAGTTGTTATTGGTTTGTACCAAGTTGTTCAAGGGCCAGTATCAGTAATCTTATTGTCTCCGGAGAAGGATGAAGTTATAGCAATAAATGATACCGGCTATGCAACTACACTTGAGTTTTTACAAGAGAAGCCTTCTTTCATCAATGGTAAAAACTTCCCATACACGTTTACGTTGAGTAATAGCCAAACGTTTCGTCCATTGGGTGACTTCCCGCCCCCTCGATCGAAACGTGTGATTCTTGGCCCAAAGGGACGTTCCGTAATAAGTGGTGGATTTTTTGACTGGACAATTAAAGTTACCAATTTAAATTATAAACCTTCTTCTGTTACAGCAGTGAACAATAGTCTTCCTATAATACAAAGTATTTATCATCATAGAAGCCATGTCACATGTCTTTCTTCTGATATTCTTTCGAAACCTAGAAAAAGTGATGAAGATGGAGATGCATATGTTGTTGCTGGAAGCAACGATGGCACTATTACGATTTGGGAGTTCATGACACCTAAAAGTCATGATGGAAAATTTGATGTGCTTACAAAATTATCCAATAACTTCAGTGTTATCGATGATGTTTCTGGACCCCTGCAATGGATTCATGGTCATAGAGCCAAAGTTACATGCGTTGCACTACAAGTAGATCTTGGTATTGTAATCTCTGGTACATCAAATGGTATCTGCTTAATGCATGATGTTTGGAGCGGTGATTTTTTGCGGTCCTTAAACGTCATACAATGGGAAGAAGGCTGGGGTGAAAATGAAGAACAAACAGAAAAACGAAATACTAGTAGAAATCTGGAAATTTCTAGTATAATAACGGGCCTGTCGATTAGTAAAACTGGCAAAATTGTCATTGCAACTGAATCGTGTGTTCATATATTTAGATTAAATGGTGTACACATTTGTGGGAAGCAATTTAATGAGAAGATTCTATTTACTCATATTTCGGCTGATTCCAGATTTATTATCGTTATAACGCAATTTTTGGCAACAGGATTTTGGATGCATAATTTTGATATTTTACAAACGTTTTGTCTTGTAGATAAAAGCATGGGTGAACACATTGTAGAAAGTGCCGCCGGTACTATTCTTGTCAACAGTAATATAACGTCTAGTGCTTTGTCAAATGAGGGGAAAGCGCTTTTCGTAGGCTTACAAAATGGCAGTATATTGTGTGTCAATTGCAAATTGAATTGGAACAGAATGGCATCGAAAGTATGAGAGAATAAAAGGGTATGATGATATGATAAGAGAGGAGTAGAGGGCTTATAGCTTATATAGCGTGGTTAAAATATACGCGAAGTTTGTATGATCATACTTCGTATTTCGTATATTGATATTCGTATTTAAATATAATTTAAAGTTTACGCAGAAGTTATTTACTAAAATTATAAATTAAAAAATGTGCGTATATATTAACTTATTTTTTAATTTTCGTATGAATGATGGTTAAAATCTAAGTTAAATAATAATTTTAGTTCTCGTGGTAAATACTATTTTTCGTATATATATATTATACCTTTATATTATCGTATATAATAAGGGAGTAAAAGAAATTTATACGTATTTTAAATAATATATGAGTAAGAGAACATTTTATAATATATATAAGAATGCGCAACAGAATGAGATTCATCATGTGAATACTGTATGCTGCAAAAAACTATTATCCAAAGAGGATATCATTCAAAATCATAGTCACCGGGCGATCACTTTCCAATTTAACCAGGCTAGGGACGATGACGTATACAATGATAAATCAACTTTGAAAACAGTTCCTTTTGTAGTACACACTTCAGATGGGAAGAATTTACCTCCACACGTGCAGACTAACCAACAAAACATCAGGGAGCAAAAACCCAAGATTTATCACTTGTCAACGTTACTAACTCAATAATTTTGTGCATTGCAACCACAACCTATTGTCACCCAAGACAATGGTTGCTAT
>LT649936.1:0-11419 GCA_900128395.1 Stramenopiles sp. TOSAG23-2
AAAACGTTTGAAATGGTTGTTGGTTGTACTTCATATTCTTTTATTCTTTCTTTGTTTTTTTTAATCAAAAGCAACAATGGACTAACATTTAATATTGAATGTTTAATATATTGATTGTTAATCCTATATGCAGGGCGGTGGAATATATGTTGACATTCAATTGGCTGAATTAGTACTCTTCCATTGTGTATTTCAAGGCAATACTGGTAAGAATGGTGGTGCCCTTTACATTAAAAGTTGGAACGCAAGAAAAAAAACATTATCTATTTTTAACACATCGTTTGTTCAAGCTTCAGATACAATAGTATTTGATGCCACGCCAGTTGTACCGTGTGTATCTCCATCAGGTTGTATATCAGGGCAAGGAGGCTTTGTTTCAAGTTACAACTCCGCTGCATGTAGTCAGTTGACATGTGGCGATTGTCCAAAAGGAATGCATCGGGCATCGACTACTAGTAATGACTGCTTAACTTGCACCGTCGGAAAATTTACAGAGCAATCTGGGCAACTGTTATGCAAAGATTGTAGTGCTGGCATGTATAATTTAAAAATCGGGGCATCCATCTGTAAAAATTGTGAAAAAGGTAAATATTGCACTGGTGGAGCGGCGGTTTATAAAGCTTGTGAGCTAGGTTCGTACCAAGATCAAACAGGCAAAGCCAAATGTAAAGTCTGCCCAGGCGGACGCTACCAGCAATCAACGAAGACAGGACAAACTGATGTATCTGTCTGTTATTTTTGTGTCCCAGGTACATATTTACCTGAATCAAATCAATCTAGTAGTCATACAAGTAGTAACCAATGCCTTCTTTGTAAAAAAGGAATGTATGGCCCAGTTAGCGGTTCAAGCGAGTGCACCAAATGCGATATTGGAAAATACTTCTATGCAACAAAGCCTGGCCAAATTAAGGAATCTGAAGCATGTAAAAAATGTGCCGGTAATACATACACGGATGATGATGGGCAATTAAAATGTAAGATGTGTCCGCAAAACAAACCTGCAAATGAGGGCCACACAGGATGCAAAGGAGGAGGCTCAAATTTATATGCCGCACCAACAAACATACATGTTTACCCAAACCCAACTGATCCATATCATTTAAATATTGAATGGAAACCTCCTGTTGGTAAAAATTTAACTTTAACAAATAAATTTATCACAGTGAATCCAGTTGATAGTATAACTACAAAGATAGACAACGGTGGCATAGCAAAAGTGTCAGCGTATTTAAATGAAACGAGCACTGGTAGTTTATCGTATCGTGTTGCCGATCGTGTGTATCAAATAGAACTATATATTGAAGATGGATCCGGCAACCGTATAAGTGAAAAAGCAGAATTTCGTATACCATGGCAAACAACAGAGAGTTGCAGAAGTAGTAGCTTATATTTAAACACAAATTCGAAAACATTGGTAAATTGGCAATGCAAAGCATGTCCATTGCATGCCTCATGCGAAGGTTTAATAACTTCATCCGATATCAAAGCAAAGTTTGGCAATTGGAGGGATACAGAGGATAATAAATTTTACAATTGTTTACGCCCACAATCGTGTCTTGGTGCACCAAACGATGCGTTAGTATCACGTTTTCCTATTGAAGCCTCCGTGAAGAATTCAACTGAAGGTTGTGCAAAACATTTTAAAGGCCGTTTATGTGCATCATGTAAGAAAGGTTTTGCTCGTAGTAAAAAACGCGGTTCATGTTCAAGATGCAAAGAACCAGACAATATATTGTTGTTTATCGGTGCTGGCGTAGTTGGATTAATTGGCACATGCATTTTAATTCGCATTACGGTATTTAAACCACGGGAAGTACATTTTTCCGATGGTGTCAAAAAGATATTCCTTTCGTATCTACAGTTGGCTTCACTAGCATCTGCTGCTAACGTACCGTGGACAGAAACGTTTCGTCAATTGTTTGCCATTCAAAAAATATCAACAAGTATTGCTGATGCATTTTTATCACTTGATTGTGTCTTAGAATATACGCCGACATGGAACGTTTTTTTAATAAAGTTGTTTGGGGTGTTACTTTTACCAATCTTAATGTTACCTGTAGCGTATGTTGGAATACGATTTTGCTGTAAACGGTTCCGTCAGGATGATAGTAATTGGACAGATCAATTCATAGCAACGTTAGTATTGTTATGGTATTTAGCATTTCCATCAATTGTACAAAAGTTAACAATGTTGATAACGTGTACAGGGAAAATAAATAATAAACAATACCTTGTTGTTGATCCAGAAATTGTTTGTTGGGAAGGTGTACATCTTCAAATTGCATCCGTATTCGGTGTAGTTGGATTAATAATGTATGTCATCGGTTTACCATTTTTGGGGTTGTACATATTAAAAAATACTGATCGTTCAACGCCAAGTGCACAGTTAAGATATGGCATCCTTTACGATGGATACTCCAAGAAGTTTTGGTACTGGGAAATAACTGTGGTACTACGTAAACTTGCCATTATATTGATTGGCGAATTTTTAGATGGACAAAATCAGATTTTATCAATGTTGTTGGTATTATTTATTGTTATATATATTACAGCAACTTGCCAACCGTTTGAGAATGTGGAATTGCTTCGTTTAGAACTAGCATCGTTGGCCGTATGTTTCATCACCTTTTGGATAGGTAGTTTGTTTTTAGAAGAAAGTGCAACGTGTCGTGATGGGTCAGTTTTTGTTTGTCAAGCTGGTGCAATTATAGTATTACTTTTGAATGTTGTTGCTGCAATATATTTAGGCGGTACATATGTTCAAGAGAAAGTAAAAGAAAAGAAGGAATTGATGATGAATTTTTTTCGTAGCAGTAAGCTTTTCTCTTGTTGTTGTAAAGGAGAGAGTGAACCACCAATTCGTAGAGAATCCTTGTATGAGATGGTGGAAGACGATGGAGGTGGTTTTGGACAAATTAATGTGGGAGATGATACATACCATGAGCTTTAGAGCAGCAGTCCCTTAATATAGTTCGTAGAGAGAGTTTTAAATGATATATATATACAAAAACTTTTATTTAACAAGATGCCCATCATCAACTATTAAAATATTAGCATGGGAATATGATAGCATTCACTTTAACCTTATTATTAATATTTATTTTTTTCCATTCCCTATCCCGTCCATCCAGAATGACATGAAAATAAATCGGAAGAAGAATAATTATTAATTTAGAATAAAAAACAACATATAAAACATAATTTATATTTATAAAATGATAGAAAGCACCAGCACCAACATAAAATTTCAATATATACAACGTATAAAAGATTTTATAATTTCGTTTGCGGAATATTATTTACTCAATATTTCTTATTTTACGTATGTAGAAAATAATTATTAACACAATATTATATTCAAATACAATATAATTATTATTACGTATATAAAATGAATAATCAATCACCATTTATTACAATAATAATTTTAATAATAATAATAATATTTAATACAATCAATCATATCCATGCAAATAATAATATTAATAATAATGATCAAATAATAAATGCGATGAATATGAAATGGGGGAAAGTGCCAGGTGGTGAATTTTATATCGGAACAAATAAACCAGAAATACCATTAGATGATGAAAGTCCAGAAAGAAAAGCTACTGTGGAACCATTTGAAATGATGATATATGAAGCAAGTAATGAAAATTATTGGGCATTTGCCAATGCAACTGGATATGTATCGGACAGTGAACAATTTAAATGGTCTTTTGTTTTTGAAAATATGTTGCCAGCACGTATAAAAGATGAAATTACACAAAGTGCAGCGGCTGCCCCATGGTGGTTACCAGTACCCGATGCAACCTGGCGCGCACCTGAAGGGGAAGGATCTAACATTTTAAAACGTTTAAACCATCCTGTTGTACATGTATCTTGGAATGATGCACAAGAATTTTGTAAATTTATTGGTGGTCGTTTGCCTACTGAAATTGAATGGGAACGAGCTGCTCGTGGAGGAAAACGTGGACGTATGTATCCGTGGGGCAATAAATTAATGCCAAGGGGTAAACATAGATGTAATATATGGCATGGAGATTTTCCAAAAAAAAATACGGAAGATGATGGCTACATGTGGTCTGCACCAATAGATGCATTTGGCCCTCAAAATAAATATGGATTTTATAATATAGTAGGAAATGTATGGGAATGGGTGGAAGATGATTGGATACCAAATCATGGAAAAAAACAACAAGGTATGACATATGATAAATGTAAAAAAGGTGGATCATATATGTGCCATAAATCGTATTGTTTTCGTTATCGTGTAGCTGCTCGTAGTCATAATAGTGCTGATAGTGCTGCAAGTAATTTAGGATTTCGATGTGCCAGAGATTTGTAAAAAATATAGTAGGAGGAAGGGAGAGAGAGAAAAGGTGTTTATAAAAATAAATATTTTTGTAAAAAATCTGTTTTTTTATTGAACAAAGAATGTAATATTTTATTAAAATAAATGATGGTTATTACATTTTTAAAAATTTTATTAATTGCGTACTTCTCTCTCTCTCACTCCCTCACTCTACACTTTCAACGGCTGTTTCAAACGAATACTTCGTAATGTAGCATCTTTACTCAATTCAAATTTAGCTTTATAACCATGTGGCATATCATATGAACGAATTCCATCAAGTGTTAATGTTGTATCCCAACCTAACGATAATACAGTCATTGCATTGCACCATCCATGCCTACCTTCATATAATGGTTTATATAATTTGTTAACAACCGGTTCTCTAACTAAATATTGAATATATGGGGAATCAGAATCAAATGTATGGGCATCATTTAAATTATGTGAAATATTATAAATACTTCCTTTATCTATATCTAACATTCCAGCTTCATCAAGTACACGTTTCACAACTTCTGGATGTATCATAGCTGCATTGCTCATCCATGCCGTGGAACCAGTACCTGTACAAGCTAATAAGCCGGAACTTAGTTTTTTTTTATAATTTCCTTCATCTTCCCCATCTAAAAACAATGCATGTGATACAGGATGACTTGGATCACGTTCAGCAAAGAAAATTTCATTTAATGCATAATGATCTAAATCTTCAATGGCATCACCAAGTGGACTTATTAATGTTACTTTCAACCGTTTGTGCATTTTCCAATGAAATGCTTGTTTCTTTAATACTAAATGTAATAACTTATCAAATGTACGTGTAGTATTATTCATTGTGTAGCAACATAAAGCACCTTTACTTCCTTTTCCATCTGTATTAATCCCAACCAGAGGTATATCTGGTGATTTTATTTGAGATGCTAATTTTAAAAATGTGCCATCACCACCGGCAGCTATCATACAATCAAATTGATCCATTGTCGTTAAATCAAATTCATTATCTACATTACGTTCCGCACGTTTAACCGTGTATTGAATATTTCTCTGTTCCAATACATTTAACATATGTTCAATAGTTGCTTCATGTACAAAATGTCGTTCCTTTAATAATTCTACATTAAATCCTTGATCTTTCAATATATTATCCATTGTTTTTTCATCATCATTTTCATTATTATTTAATAATATTAATTTTTCGGTTAAACTTTGATATCTAGATTTTTTTAATAAAATACCAACATTTGATACAGAAATAATATTTTGATCACCATAATCTTTATTGTTATTGTTATTATAGTAATCATCATCTTTTGGTGCTATTTTTCTTTCAACAATTTTTAAATCGTTATAATTATCTTCTTCTTTTGTTATTATATTTTTCTTATGATTATTATTGCTGACAAAATTATCTTTAATTTCACTATAACTTTGTTCTCTTATTAATTCATTCTCTGCATGTCTATCATCCGTAAATTGATCTAATTTATTTAAATCATCTTCCATATCTTTTTCTTTCTCAATATTATTATTATTATTATTATTATTACTTTCTAATGAAACACTTAATTTATCAATTGCATCAATACTATCATTATTATTTTTCATATGTTTAATATATTCATCATCCATTGTATTTACAAATTTTGGATGGTTTGGTATTAAACGTTTGACACGTCTAGATTCTTCCAATAAACTTTGAGTATTATATACATTACGTACAATTTTCGTATATTCTTCTTGTCCATTATTTTTATGCAAATTATTGCTTCGTGTATGATCCCATGGACATATCGAACGAAAATATTCAAAAGTTGGAAAAATTTCATCTGGATTATATGGATTACGTCTTGTATAATGTAATATTTGTCCATTATTAATTTGATCTTGTTTATCATTTGAATATCCTAATGACGTAAAACGACCTTGACTCATTCTTTCTAAACGTAATCGAAATGCCCACATGACTTCGCCATGACAAACAACTATTGCTTTTTCATCTGGACATTCACGATGAAGCATAGTTAAAAAACGATCAACTCTTTGTGCAACATTTGCTAAACTTTCTCCTCCAGGAGGACTCCAAAAAAATCGATCACGGTCCCTTCGTTTTAATTCATGGCTAAATTTTTTAATTCGTTCTTCTTGGGACATGAGATCCAATTGGCCCCAATCTCTTTCTCTTAAAAATACTTCAGCAAACCAATTGCATTCTTTTGGAAAATCCAATAATGCAGCTGTTTCCATAGCCCGTATGTATTCACTTGTATAATGTCGGTTAAATGAATTAATATCAAAATTTTGCTTTATCCAACTGCCAGCTGCTCTAGATTGAGCACGTCCTTTATCTGTTAAACGCCATAACGATGAATGACGTTTCAAAAATTCACCTTCGTATAATGAATGATCCCCAGATAAAGACAATTGCCTTGCAACATTCCCTTCTGATTCACCATGCCGAACTAATATTAAATCTAATACGCGTGCCTGGCGTGTTGTTCCATTATTATTATTACTACTAGTAGTAGTAGTATAAGCAGCAACCAACTTTTTATAATATGATGGTCTTATAGAGGATGATGATTGTCTTGAAACATGATGCAGAAGAAATTGTTTCAACATGATGATGAGTAGTATAAGCAGCAACCAACTTTTTATAATATGATGGTCTTATAGAGGATGATGATTGTCTTGAAACATGATGCAGAAGAAATTGTTTCAACATGATGATGACTATTAAATTGAAAAAAAAAAATGTTAAAATTAGATATATACGTGATACCAAAAATGTCAAGAAAATATATATTAATATATATAGAGAGATATACATAAATAAGCATCTTCCTTTCTTCCATTATATATATACACACACATAGCAATAAAAGTTGTAGATATTTTATGTGTGTTTTTATTTTGTGTTTTTTCTTCGTTTTCGCACATTTTCCGATTTCACCTATCAAATGGCCATAGTTTACCAGGTATGATAAAAGTTGATGGAGAGGTGGAGAGGTCGTGCACAGATTAGCATATGAATAAGATGAAGTGCTATTTATATACTAAATAGATAAATATATTACGATATGTGTGTGTGTGTGAGATTAATATGACGTATGCATATATATTATAAAATCAGGTCTCAACAAACCTGTTTTTCAAGAAGTAAATACTGTACGATATGCAACATATGTGTGTATAATATTTAAATTAATATGACGTATGCAGTATGCATATATATACGAGCGCTTCGTATAAAATTTCCTCTCTCTCTCCACAATAATACATGTTTTCAATTTTTTCAATTTTTTAACCAGCATTTACAAAAGCTATTTGTGTTCTTGATGCATTAATTTTCCAAACATCAATTGCTTCATATTCCTCTAAACAATTTTCAATTTGATCTTGTGTAAATCCTTTCGTTACCAATGTTTTCTCTACGGAAGCATAATTAATAGTAGTTTCACCACGTTCTGTGGCATAATCACGAATAATGGAATATACTCTAGTTGTGACATCTTCACCTATAAATTCTTCCTCTTCCATTAATGCTGATTTGCACATATGTACTAAACGTATCGCCTCTTCTACATCTTCATGGCTTACTGCTTTACTGAAACGTAAACGTGCTAATGCTTGTGCTAAACGTAATATCGATAATAATTGACGTGCTGTCATGACACTTTGTTGACCTGCATCACGTGCATTTTCCGCATCTCGTGCTCTCATATCGACATATGCTTGTACGATGTATGATGTTAATGCAGGTGGTATAGATGGTTGTAATTTCCGTGCTTGGGAGATATATGCACGTATGAATTTGGAACTTAAAGGTTCAAAATCTAATTCTGGGTGCATACTATTTTGATGTACATATGTTACATGCCGTGCTAATGACATGTCGGAATCCATATCTGCTTTATCCAAAATTAAAAACAATAAATCAAAACGTGACAACAATGCAGCAGGTAGATTAATATTTTCACTAGGTGTTTTACGTCGATTGTACCTACCATACAATGGATTTGCTGCTGCTAAAATGGCAGTACGTGCATTTAACGTCGTCGTAATCCCTGCTTTTGCAATGGATACCGTTTGCTGTTCCATAACCTCGTGAATAGCGGTACGATCGCCATCTTCCATTTTATCAAATTCATCAATGCAACAAATACCCATATCTGCTAATACCAATGCACCACCTTCTAATGCCATTTCCCCTGTAACAGGATCTTTGCAGATAGCTGCGGTTAAACCTACACCACTACTACCTTTACCAGTAGTATATACACATCGTGGTGCAACTTGACAAATATGTTTTAATAATTGTGATTTTGCAACTCCTGGATCTCCCATTAATAATACATTAATATCCCCACGAATTTTCATTCCATCTCTCATTTCTTTCGTCACACCACCAACTAATTGCAATAACAATGCTTTTTTAATATCCTCATGTCCAAAAATTTCAGGTGCTAATGAACGTGACAATTTGGAATAAATATTCGGATCCTCCGATGCTGCTTCGACTAATTCTTTCATTTCCTCCGTCAATTGAAAATCATCGTAACTTTTTTTATCTAAATCAATATCCATCGCTTCCAAATACGTATCTGCAATTAAACCGGCGCGTATGGCACGGACACCAGTAAATGGTGTTGGTAAAAATATACCACTAATCGTGGTTACCTCTCCAGCATTTACTTTACGGGTTAAATCCCCTCTTGCTATTACGGTCATGCTGCGTGGAATATGACCAACTGGAACTTGATTTGGTAATTCTTGAATTTTAATTTCTTGATAACGTACAAATTTAGATCCACGTGTTTGCATATATAATTTACCACTTGAATTATTTGCTTGGCATTCTTGTGAAGGACACATGGCACATGGCATGAAATGTTTACCAATCACTTCTTGATAAATTTCATAACCACAACTATCACACGTATACGTAGCAATTGATACCATCGGTTTGACGCCTGATACGCGGGTTACAATACCTTTAATACGCACACTACTTCCTATTTGGCTAGCACTTAATTTTCGTAAAGAAACTGCACTTGTTTTAAAAGGTGGGATAACATTTAACTCATATCTACGTGTTAATTCCGGTGGAAAACTTGGTCGTTGATTTTGTTGATTGCCGACACCACCGTTTAATCCATCCATTTGTTGCTGGTTCAATTCTGCTTGAACACGCGTTGCTTGCAATGTATCAAATACATCTTCCACGATATCAATCCCGTCGCTAGGTTCCATACCAACCATTAATTCATCAATAGCATTTTTAAATACTTCCAAATAACGATGTGTATTTCGTTGAATTTTATCAACAAACTCTGCATCACCAGTATACGTCATAACATCATCTAATTCAACTATCACACGTTTCCGCCTTCGATCTGCAACGTCTTGCAACATATTCATATATTTATGTATATGCGTATCTGAAGTAATATATTTTTCCAAAAATTCCACTGCCCTGTTTTTATCATCGTCATAATCAATAGTATTCCCAATACCACTACGATTTTGATTATCCCCTGGATTGCCTAAATCCAAGTCTAAATCTCCAAATGCATCCATTGTTCTATATTATTGTTCTAATAATAACACTACTACTAATTATTATTATTATCGTTGTTGTTGTTGACAATGGACAATATTACAATATATATATATTGAACTAATTTGATATTATTTTGGTTCGTATTGATTCTGTTGTTTGTTCAATTATACCACTTTTGTGTATATTTTCTATGTTGTTTGTTTTAACAAATTTGAAATTGATATTCAAAACAGAACGCGAAATATGACTTAATTGGACGATTTCCATGTTATGAATAGGGTTATGTTTTGACGCAAAGAACATCGTATATCATTGATAACATTGTATATATAGATTATGATGAGACGTAAAAATTATAATATAAGGAAGTTTTCGAAGATATTTGTTTTTGTGGGAAATTTGGATGAATGTGTTTACAGGTAAATAGCATTATTGCCGATATCCACCTTGGGTAACAGGTAAATAGCACCAATTAATACTTTTAATAGGAGAATAGCATTGGATATAGGAGTATTGTCTTTTTAATTAAAACTAACATTATCGGGTATTTGTTTGGTTTGATATTGTTAATGCAGTTAAAAATATCTATTTTTCCCTTCTAAATTTACGTAAATATTTGTTTCATTTCTTCATTTCTTTCATTTATTGAATTTATACTAAATAGAATATCATATCAAAATTTAATGTGTTATTTTTTTTGGATATAAAAATACCATAGTAGGTGAAAAAGCTACTCCTTCATAAAGTTGTAAGTCACATCCTTTAATTAAGCTGTATTGTTTTATATCATTATTGAACTTAACTTTCCATTTTCTGTCCAGACCAAAATTTTTTTGCTTGTCTTTCAGCGTTGTTCTCCTTCTTCAAAGTGTTCTCCAGAATGCTGTTCACTTCCTTCTTCGTAGGTAATACTTTCGTCCCCCTTTTCTTAGCATTATTCTTCTTGTGTTTGTTTTCACTCTTCTTATTTTCATTACTTTTCTCCTCGGCGTCAGCATCACTATCATCATTTCTTAATGCATTATTAACTGCGTCCTTTCCATCATGTGTCCAATCTGTAATCTATATTATATATGATGGTATGCACATGCTATATTATATTGATCATATGAATCCAAAATGATTTTTCGTGTTTTTTTTCACTCAACAATAAAATCATAATACCTGGTTGTATGTTGATACTATTTTATACCTTACTGTTTGTGTCTTACACCACACGGAATATCAAATAAACCTTCCTTTCACGTAGTCTTTTCATAGGCATTAAAGGGTGAAAAGTACAGTACAAATTGTCATAGGTAAATAAAGGCTAATTTGCTAATTTGTAACTGACGACTGACGAAGAAGAGCACAAGTACTACGCAGTGCTATACCCTCTAATACATGCAAAAAATGTACAATACATGCAAAAAATGTACACTTAATAAAATAACAAAATAACACTATTCACTATAGGAAATATGTAAATATCGTTTTCTAAAATGCCAATTTTATTTTTCATATAT
>LT649937.1:0-11388 GCA_900128395.1 Stramenopiles sp. TOSAG23-2
AAATCAATTGTTTGGTTATCTGCATCTGTATTAGGGACGAACGCTTTCGTTTCTTTTTTTTCAACCGGCGTTGTTGAATTCAACACGATTTCTTTTGATGGAAATTGTTTTTTAGGCGATGGTGACTTTGGTAATTTACCAATGCATAAATTTAAAAATGTAGCTATTTTTGAAGGTATTCGCCCTTGAAGCCACATCAAGCAATTTTGAAAGGAAAATTCCATCCTCCACTTCGTAATACGATTATTAGTCGTATTATTAATATTGTTGTTGTTGTTGTTGTTGTTGTTGTTAATCCCATCACTACTACTACTACTACTACTACTACTACTATTAGTACTATCATTATTAATTTTGCCACTATCGAAGTTACTGTTTCGAGGAATGTATTCAACACTTACAAAACAAACAAAATTACCGTAGTCAAATTGAGAAACTCTTTCAATTTTTCCAAGATAGTCCATATTTTTTTTATCGCCTCGTTTCCTAATCATCCTTCCTACCATCTCTTCATTGCAAAGAGACAAAAATTTATCCTCATTTTTATTTAGCCAAGAATCTTCATAAAGAATTTGAAATGGCAATTTCTCACCAACAATAGCTTTAATTCCAGTTGGAACAGGCTCAACCAATGCCATTAATATTTTTCGAAATGGATTCCATTCTTCAGACCCATCTGTGTATACTACTCTACATTCAATACGTTTTAAAGGAATATATCTCGTTTCAAGTATTGTTCCTATCCATTGACCGAAACCCGGGAAATTTTTTTTTATGTGTAAATTTTGCAATGAACCTATTCCTTTGAGTTTTTCTATATACTCACCATTTGCAATTAAAAAGTATTCTTTATCGACAAAAGGGTATGCAATTGCCATGATTTATTATCGGTTCCTCTCTTTATCTCTCTGTGTCTGTCTGCCTTGTAATATCTGCTCAAAACTTTGTTATACATATCTGCTCACAACTTGTTATATCTATTTATCCAGGGGGTAGGGGTATCTTTATATATTCACATAAAATTATTGGTTGTGGTGTGTGGGGTGGTGATGGTGGATGGTGGTTTAAGTTAAAGTATACAGTAGGTATAGTATAGCTAGTTCAGATGATAGCTATAATTTTAGAATAATATGGAAATAGCATTAGCCCACAAAAAAAATATATGGTAAAATACGCCACATTAAACATTTTCCGAGAATATGCCGTAAATGTGCAAATGTTACACAGCAAGTGTTATTCATCTTTTTTCCTGAAGATTGAATGCAACACCGTACCATCTAGATACAATGTGTATAAGGTTTATGGTAAACTTTCGTATTTATGGGTTTTCTGCTATAAGTGTGCGCCGCGAGAGCTCTTTTTCTATCAATTTTTTTTTTAATTTGCACATTTATTGAATTTATTTTTGTTGTTGTTATGAAAAATAAATAAAAATATCCGATAATAATATTTACATGTTGTGAAAAAAAAAATAATTGTAAAGAAGAGATGACACATCATGATGTGGGATAAATACGAAAAGAAAGAACAAAGAATATGATTTCTCCTTTTATATTCTTTATTTATTAATTGCATAAAGTAAAAAAATGAGCCGTCCATTAACTGCATTAGCTGCAATAACACGATTAAATATCATAGAGAGAAAAAAAAAAGAAGTGTTAAATAATAATGATGTAAAACAAAATATTCATATATGTATACATTTATTAGGATGTGATGTAATAGGTGAAGGCACAACGCCAAAGGAAACATATTGCATTTTTCGTCCTTTGCTATCAGAACTTCATAAAATTTTTGAAAACGAGATATTAAAAGTTACTTTATTATTAAATGGCGTTAACTTTAATATGGAAGAAAAATCTTTAAATATTACTATTGAAGATGTAGTAGAAGAAACGGAAAAGCACGAAGCAAAATTAGAATGTGAAACTTTAACACTTGTATATTGCCCTGGATTATATCACTTATCTGAATTAGCAAAATCATACCCGCCAGACCTATTGTTAGCTTTTAATGCTGGTATATGGGGTTATGATGATTGGATACCAACATTGAAATATATTTTATTAGATCAATCATCTAAATTGAATAATGTACCATTTGTAATTACTAGTTATAATAAATTAGAAGCGGAGGATGATGAAGATGTTTTGTTGAGATTATTAAAAATAGAAAATGATGAAGTATATGAAGGGGATAATAATAATAATAATAATAATAATAATGATATTGGTATAAATGTTGATGTGGATAAATATTGTATATGGTCTGTTGAAGAAAATGAACATGCTGATCAAAGTACAAAACGACCTAGCACACACGAAGGAGAATTTTTGACTGATAATGCATATTGGATGTGTTTCATTGGATGTCGAGCAAGGAAGGATTAAAGAAAAAAACTGTTGGTAAAAAATAATAAAACTATCATAGACGAAGTATGATATGATAAATACATTTTACGAACCCGTCGTATATTGATTTTGATGTTTTTACGTAAATATTCATACAGTGTCTCTATCAAAAATAGACTGCATATATAAAAAAATTATTTATTTCTCTTTTCTTCCGTACGCAGCACGCAGCAGCGTGGAATTATCTCCCGCTCAAGATCAAAGATCAGCTCTCTCCATAGTTTTTTGCCTTTTCAAATTTAAATATTCGAAACTATCATCCACAACTTTATCATGCCATGGCAATAAATGTTTCATACCACTACAATTACTACCACTATTTGCAAATGATTTTGTAAAATTACATGGTTTCACAACTAACTCATGAAGGTGATTATCAATGCATTGTAACAACTTTTTCCCAACAAATTCATTTCCTTCCGTACTAAAATGCAATCCATCATTAAAAAATGTTTTCCAATTTGGTTCATTTAAAAATAATTGAAATAGATCAAGAACTGGAATTTTATATTTTTTTCCAATTGAAATTACTATATCACGATACAATTTTGTGACAGGATTTCTTCGTTGGGCAATACCTGTAGCACCTTCTTTACCATATCGTTCAATTTGAAACCTTAAACGTGCATCGACATCAATTGGCGGTGGTGCAATTAATATTATTTTTAATTCATCACCATACATATTGTTTAAAAAATTAATAATTGCTTCAATATTTTGACCATACAAATGCAAAGGAACGTGATGTCTTGGATTTAATTCTTTAATACAACTATCATTTGCACCGAAAAAAATGGTGACTAATTTAACACGATCACTTTTTACAAATACATGGGGTAATGCTGGTACAGCCCATCTGGTAGTATAGCCACTAAAACCACGATTTACTACATCTGCTCTACGTGCAAATCGGTGGGTTACATAACATCCAAAGCCTTTTTTCTCCGGGTCAAAACTACCTTGTGTAATTGAATCACCAAATAATATAATTTTTGGAATTTTCATTGAATATGTATATCCCCTATCATCATTGTTTGTGGTCGATATTATTGTTTTACTCATTTTATATATTTTTGCATCCAATAATTATTGTTCATATGTACAATTGATTTTCATATCTTACTGAAAAGCATAATATGTGTAATAGACATCTGCAATATATAAATATAAAAACATTTTTTATTTTTTAGATCAATATAAATATACAGTAAATAAAATAATAAAAAATCATCATCAAAAAAAAAAAAAAAAAAGAAGATGAAAAAAACCAAAAAAAGTGCAAACCTAAAAATATTATTAAAAAAATAATTGTAAAATACCTTAACCTCTTGCAACATTTTGATAGGGGACATTTGCAAAATTAACATTCATAAAATACGCCCTACTACTACGGTCCGATTACGCTAGACTATAAGTGCGTAGGGGTACAACGATACAACGATGGAACAATTTCTTAATGTCAAATTACCATATACTAAGAAGTATAAACATCTTGAATTGAGAATTCTCACATCATCAATTTGGGCATTTGGTTCTTCTACTAGTGCACTACCTATTTTTACAGTTATAATATATCTATCCGGATTATTGATGAAAGGTATAAATATACAAGAATAAAACAATTTGTCTAAGGATATACCAAGAGCAACAAATTCGTATATATATATATATATACATACATATAGTTTCTTATATTCAAATAGAGAACATTGAAGACCAGGAATATATACGCACATACAAAATATATATAGCTTGATATATAGATAGATAGATATATATTGTATATATACCAAAATGGATGATGCAGATGCAGCATATGAGTCCTTGAAATGGGCGAAAGAAATGTATCATAAAGATAGTAATAATAATAATAATAATAATAATAATAATAAAAATAATAATAACGATAGCGATATAAGTGACTATGGGGAAGATGTTGATAATGTCGATATAATGAATGATGTTACTATAGATTTTAACAATAATGAAGATATGAATAGTGTTGATAATGGAACCATTGGTATGAATGATTTAGATAATTTAGTATCTCCCAACTCTATGGTTGCTTCTGGTGGATTTAGAGGTGACCAAACCGTAAAACTTGCCGAGTTAGAACAGCGCTTAAAAATCGCAAACGAACGCGCAGAAAGATGGAGGCAACAAGCTGAAAAACTAGATTCAAGTGGCGTTTTAGATCCTATACGTCGCGCCTCTGACGTCGAGCGCTACCAAGCCCAAGTAAAAACATTGAGGAAGGAATTATGGGCGGCAAGGAAAGAAACGGAGGATTGGAAATTAAAAGAAGCCTCTGGAAGAGCAGAAATTGTTGCCTTGCGCTCTGCAAATAGTCGTTTAAAATCGAGATTAAAAGAAGCAGAAAATTTACAAGATATTGTATCTAAAAGCTCCGATAGTAGTAAAAATGAGAAAGTAGAAGAGTTGACAGTTGCATTGGAAATTGCAAAACGTGAATTGACACGAGCTGACGATGAAATTGCGGACTTACGCATGGTATCCATTAAAGGTGATTCAGAAACAACAAGTTTAAAAGAAAAAATCAAAGCATTAGAAAATGAAAATATTAAATTAGAAAAACGGTTACAAGATGAATTAAATGATATTCGTCGTAATAATAACAATATAAACAATAGAAGAATGAGACACCAACCACAAAGTAATAATTATATCCCAGATTCAGATGATGATGATTTAGACTCGGATGAAGATAGAAGTGTTGGTGCAACTACATTTAGTCGACAAATGAATAATAATAACAATAATAACGGGATGTATGGCAGTCCAATGTCAAATAATAGGAATAGAGCACAACCAACTTCCCCTGTCGATAATGTTATCAAATCAATTCCAGAGCAAGTTGCAATTCGATTGCGTCGAGCGGCACAATTGAATCAAGAATTGCAACAGCGTATGTTTGCAGCAGAGGAAGAAGTCGAACGTTTGAAACAATTAGAGGATGGTCGATTTGAAAATTTAGAAGAAGAAAATAGATTGTTACAACGGAAAATCAATGATTTGAAAGAGGAAGTTGTTACACATCAAAATTCCTTGATTGCTGCTGATGCAGATTATCAAGAATTAAAAGCTATGCATGCTACAGAAGTAGCAGAATTGAAAAAGGAGCACACGGCAGTAGCAACGACATTGGCAATATTATCAAAAGATACTAAAGAAGTAGAAAGGTTAAAGGCAAAAAAAGTAGCTGCTGAAAAGGCGGAGAAAGATGCAAAAGCAAAATTGGCAAGTGAGCGCAAACGGCAAGTGTCGGCACAAGATGCATTTGAACAGGAACAAGCTGCGGAGACGAAAGTTAGGGAAGAAGCGGCTTTAGTGGAACAAGCTAAACGGATACAAGACCAACACAGAAAACAAATGGAAGAAGCGTTGAAAAAAAAAGAGGAAGAATTAAAGAAATTTTTGGAATTAGAAATGGCAGAGTTAAATAAAGAACGTGCTGCGCAGCAAAAAGCAAAGGAAGAAGCAGAACGATTACTGATGGAATCGCAAAAAGAATTAAGAAATATGGAAGGGGATGCTGAAAAAATGAAACGGGAGCATGATGAAGCTATGGAAGAACGATTAGCAGAAGAGCAACGCATGGCCGAAGCAATAGTAGAACAAGAACGTGCGAAAGCGGAGGAAGCAGCAAAAGTACATATTGAAGAACAAAAATTATTGTGGGAGGAAAAATTGAAACTAACTGAAGATCGTTTAGCTAGGCAACATGAAATGGAGGTAAATACAATTAATAGCTTAGCAAATGAAAATGAAGAACAAGTCAAAGCGATGAAATTAGAAATGGAAAGAATGCAAGTTGAACATAAAGAAAAAACAATAGCAGAAGAGCGAGAACGAGAGAGAAAACAAAGGGAATGGGAGGAAATGGAATTTAAAAAGAAACGTGAACAAGAAAATGAATTATTCGAAATGGAAAAAGCAATGCGTAAAGCTAAGTTAGAACATGATGAAATGCTAGAAAAGGCTAAAAAAAAGAGCAGCAAAAAGGTAAAGGAAGCATTGAAAAAACAAGAGGCAGAAATGAAACGGCAAAAACAATTGCACGATGAAAAACAACGTAAATTACAATTAGATTTGGAAGGGGATAAGAAAAAGCACGAGGCGGAATTGAAAAAACACGCCGAGGATGTAAAACGAAAGGAAGAATCATATCAAAGAGAATTAGAACAGCAAAAGAAACGTACGGAACAAATAAAACGAGAAAATGAATTAAAATTGCAAAAAGAGAAAGAATTAGCAGAAAAGCATGCTAGGCAACAAAAGGAGGAAATAGCCAAAGCAAAAAAACTCCATGATGATAAATTAAAAGAAGCTAAATCGACATATGAAAATGAAATGAAAGATGCGAAGAAAATGCATGATCAGCACATGGAAAATACGCACAAACAGCTTGCGGCATCTTCTAGTGTTATTCATATATTAAACAAACGACAAGAAAAGAAAAAACGCAATGTTTTAAAATTTGCACATTCATGGAAAGGTAAGGCAGGGAAAAAAGGTGCGGAAAGAAAGGCAGAAGATGACATCCAAGAACGTGCTCGACAACATAGGGAAGAATTGAAAAAAATGGGGCAAGATTTAGAGAAAAAAGTTGCAATGCAAAAAAAAAGTATAGAAGAGTTTGAAAAAAGAAGTGAAGAGGAATTTAAACGTAAATTGCGTCAGCATGAAGAGGAATTAAAACGCAAGGAAGAGTTTCAAGAGCGTGAATTGAAAAAACGACAAAAAGAACACGAGGAACTAATGCGAGAAGCAAAATCACAACATAGCAAAGAGCTAGAACGACAATTACAAGACAATGAAAGGAAGGTCAAACAGGCGCAACGATTACTAGACGAGAAACACAAGGCACACGAGGCGGAGATTGAGCGAATACGGAAAGAGCAACAAAAATTTGAAAAGGAAAAAAATATTGAGTTTGAACGCCAATTAAAGAGGCAAGAGGAAGAAATGAAACGCCAAGAACGTGAGGCGGAGCGTGAATTAGAAAGGAAAAGAAAAGAACACGATGCGTTGATGGCACATGCGTTGACAAATGCGAGCGCCCAAATGGATAGACAATTAGCTGAAAATGAGAGAAAATTGGCCGAGGCAGAACGTATTGCTAATGAAAAAGCTAGGAAACATATGGAAGACGTAGAACGCATGAAACATGAACATGAAGAATACTTAAGAAAGAAGCACGAAGGTACAGAAGCACGCTTAGAAGCGAGGGATAGGGAACTGAAGGAGAAGGAACAAGAGAAGAAAAGAGAATTAGAGAAACGCCAACAAGAGCATGATGAACTAATGAAAGAGGCAAGCAAAACACATAGTGCTGCATTAAATAAAGCCTTGGAAGAAAATGAACGGAAACTAAGGGAAGCACAAAAGGCTACTGATGAAAAACATGCAAAACACCAAGAAGAATTGAAGCGGCTTAAAAAAGAGCAGGAGAAATATTTACAGGAAAAGCATAAGAAAAATGAAGCATTGATTGAAAAATTAAAACATGATCAAGTTTTACAAGTAGAAAAAGCAAAAAAGCAACATGCCATCACGATGAAATTCTTATCAAAAATGGAACAGAAAGGAAAAGAACGTACAAATATGGCAAAACGCTTAGGTGGCAAGTGGCGAAATATAACTGGCAAACGAAAAGAAGTCAATAAAGTCAAAGAAGAAGCGATGGCTAAGGTAAGGGCAGCTGAAGAGCATCAACAAAAAACGGCGGCTGCATTGAAGGCAAAGGAGGAGAAACTACGCCAAGAACTAGAACGTGAGAAACAAAAAATGAATGCTGTGATGGAAGAAGAGGAAAGAAAACGTCGTGAGTTGGAAGAGAATCTATCAGCAGATAAAGCCAAATTGGAAAAGCTGCAGGAGGAGCATAAATCGAAGGCATCGACAAAATCATTCAATAATGTCATGTCTAAATGGGCTAATAGAAGCAAAGAGCGCAAAAAGGCATTGCAATTGCAGAAGGAAAGGGAAGAGGCAGATCGCAAGTTAAAGAAAGAGGAGGCAGATAGAATAAAGGTGGAGAAGCAATTGAAAGCACAGGAAATGGCCATGAAAAATCAAGAAAGTACGTTAAAGGAGAAAGAGGAGGAGCATAGAAGATTCAAGGAGGAACAAGAAGCTAAATTAGCAGAAGCAAAGGACAAACAAAAGCAATTAGAAGAGGAAACAAAGGAAAAAGCGCGGACGTTGGAAAGGCAGAAACGTTATGCAGAGGAAGAAAAAAAGAAACAAGAAGACAAATTCAAGAAAGAACAAGAAGAATTGCAACAAAAATTAAAAAAGCAACAAAACGAAATGAGCAAAAAATTACAAGAACAACAAGCACAGCTGGAAAAGGAGAAGAAGAAAATGGAAGAAAACCTAAAGAAGCAAAAAGAAAAGATGAAACGTTTGGAGTTGGAAAGCAAGCGTAGCTCAAATAACTTAAAAAAGAGGATGGAGTTAGAAACTGAACGGGAAAAAGAACTTGCTATGCAACAGGCATATGATAAATCAGAATTAGAAGCTGCTAAAAAGTTAAAAGTGGAGCATGAAGCCGCTGCAAAAAAATTAAAAGAAGACCATGATAAAGCAGCCATGTTGTTAAAGAAAGAACGAGAAGAAAAATTAAAATCTGTTGAAGAAAAAGAAGAATTATTGAAGAAGGAACGTGCGGAACACAAGCGTATGCAACAGGAAATGAAAGCTCAGTCGGAGAATGTATTGCAGGAAGAGAAAAAATTGGCTGCATTGGAAAGGAAGAAATCAAATCTTAGGGAATCAAAGTTAAAAGAAGAGTTGAAAGTTGTTAAAGAGAAAGCATTGAAAGCAAAGATGGGAAATTTGTTGGGAAACAAAATGGCTGGTCTCAAGATGAAGAAAAATTCCTTGATACGCAAATTTGCAAGTAAATGGAAGAAAAAAAGTGATTTAAATAAAGCATTAAGTAAGGTAGAAAAAACATTACTTGCCGAGCGAGAAGCAGCGGAAGCAAAGGCATTGGCACATAAGAAATTACAATTAAAGTTAACGAAATTGGAAAAGGAGGTAAGCGAAAGCAAAAAGTTAATAGCTAAGAAGGAAACGGAATATAAAGAAAAATTAGAAACGTTGGAAAAATCACATCAAGAAAAAATAACCATCATGGAAAAACAGGCAGCGGAATTGAAAGTTTTGGCTGAAGAAGCTGAAGGTAAAAAAGGATCATTAGAAAGTGAAACAAAAGTCATGGTCAAACGTTTGGTAGACAAGGTGGAAGGAAAAAATGATTTATTGCATCGTGCTAGAATACGAGTAGCTAAACTAGAAGCTGAACGGAATGTATTAAAGAAAAAATTAGAGCAATATCGTTCCAGGGAAGCAATGATTGCCGAAGAAGCTGCAACGGAGGCAGAAAGACAGGTGATAGCATTGACAAAATTACGCAAACAAGTTGAAGAAGATAGTGAGCATATGGATAATTTAAATGCTTTGCAACGTAGCTTTGATCCAGATATACTTGTAATGACGCATAAAAAGAAATTAATGCAAGAACAGCAAATGCAATATTTAAATAGTGTACAGCAGCAGCAACAACAACAACAACGTCAATCACCGTCACCAACGTTAGATATGCCACAAAGGCCAATCATTGATACATATTCATCGCCGGCTGGTAAAATGTTTGATACTTTCTTAGACGCAACAAATGAGGTTAGAAATAATATCAATCGTGCTGATACATTTGATATATTTTCAGGTGTACCAAGAGGTATGCCAAATAGTCCTTCGCAACAAATTCAACATCAACAAAAAATGCAACAGATTCAAAATTTGAAACAACAATTGGAACAATTGCAACAACAAGGAATATCATCATCATCTTCTCGTCGTAATTCACCAACTGCTAGTTTTGAAACAAAACTCGATAATTTCAATACAAATAATAATAATAATAATAATAATAATAGTAATAATGGTTCGATGGAAAATAATATTAATAATGTATACCCAACACAACGTCAACAAGAAGGTCATGAAAAAATGGCCTATTTAAATCGTTTACAAATGGAAGTGCAAAATGCTAGAAAAGAAGTGGATGCTGCTAAAGAGGCTATACGGATACAAAATGCACGTTATTCAAATCTAAGACCCGAAAATAATTTCAAAAAATTAAGTATGGGTGATCGACTTTTGCAACATAGAATGGAAGTTCCAATGGAAGGAATATTTAATAATACTGATGTGAACAGGTTACCATCCCGTCATGGTGGACAAACGAAAATTGCTAGTAGCGTATCTAAGAATAGAGTGCATATTACCAGGCAAGGCAGTGTTTACATAGATACAGATGACAACATTTAAAAAGAGAGAAAGTATCATACGGTTCGTATACAATATGATATGATATGATATATATACGCTTCGTACGTATTATAATATTATACCAAAATATACCAGGTATATTATATATTTTTAACCATCAAATATATATCACATATACTCGTATATATATATATAAATATGTAACCACTTTTATATATAAAGGATAAAAATCGTCATATATATTATATTTATAATATAAACTTTTATATTTCACATTATTAATATTATCTCATGGTTTTTCTTTACCCTTATTGGCTGATGCTTCACGTCTTAATTCTTCGACTACTGTTGCTAATGCTTCAGGATTAATCCCTTTCTCTGTCAAACTAACTAATATAGACAAGGTCTCCTTATCTAAACCAGTATCTAATATATTGGACATTTCATGTAATACATTTAACGTTTCCTTTATTTCTGTTGAATTTGACGAAGACATTATTTTTTTTTTTACAAACTAAAAGTTATACCTTTATATAATTCTAAACCAAAACAGATCAAAACACAATAATGCAAAAAAACAAAAAAAACGAAACGAAACGAATGAAATTATGTACGTTATTATTTTAATATGAATCTATTGATCTGTATATATATA
>LT649938.1:0-11379 GCA_900128395.1 Stramenopiles sp. TOSAG23-2
GAACAAAAAAAACGTACTTTTGGTAATATTATATTTATAGCACTCCATCCAGGCACTCTTGCACAAACGTTATTAATACCGCGGCTATGAGATTTGCAACAATAATGCGTGTGCCCCTATTATGTACCTGCCTGCGTGGAGAGGGATGTGGATATATAATGATTAATATATATATCTTTATTCATATACTACCAACTACATTATACCTATATGTACTATGTGTATACAGTATATATATTATAAAATAATAACACTGCACATAATTGAAATCATCAGCAATCAGCAGACGACCGCAGCATAAGCACAGTGTGCATAGTAATAGTATAGTGCTATAGTTTAGTATTATGAGTGGGGGGAGAAAACAAACAACAACACGCGAATTATTAATAATAATCAATCAAAAAGATTTGTTCGAATTGAAAATATAATAGATAGATATACATACATAGACAGATATAGAAAGGAAGCCAGAGAGTAAGTTGCAATACTTTATATTGTACAACATTTATAATAATACCGTCGTGTGTGTGTGTTTTCATGATTATATAACCTGTATACTTTTGTTTTAGAAAAAGAAGGGGAAACAAGAACAAGCATTTTTTTTTTTTTACAATGGCATCACATCTATCTGAATATGAAAAGAAACGTTTGGGTATGTTAATTATTTCTCTCCTTATCTATCTCTCTCACACACACACACACAGATCGTCTGTAAAAATAAACAGTGATTACTAACGTCAATATTATTTAATAGCAAATATTAAACGTAATAAAGCTGTGTTGAAAAAATTAGGTTTAGGTCCATCATTATCAAAAAGAAAACGTAATACTAATAATAATAATGTGCGAACACCATCAACGAAGAAGAAGAAAAAAGCAACACCTTTACGAAAAAAAGTGAAAAAAATACTATCAGTAAGAAAATCTTCACGATTATTAAAAGGTGTGAAAGTGGAAAACTATTTAAAAGAAAAAGTCATTGTAGATGATACCAAGACAAAAGAAGAAGTACAAAGGTACGTGGCAAAGAAAAAAAAGCAAACAACAGATGAGATTATGGAAAAATCACGTAATTGGTTAAAAGAAACAAAAAAATTATTAAAAATGAATCAAATTAAAAGTGAAGTAGGTTCATCATCATCATCATCAAATAATGTGTTCAAAACACAAGCGATACAAAAATGGGGTGAAGGGGTATTATTATGCCCTGGTGCATCATCGGATACGTTTGATTGGGAAACATATTATTTATCAAGACTATCAACACCGCCACCTACTAAATCTCCGCAACTATTACTTCAAGAATATTATAATGATGATCCTTGGAAATTATTATGTGCATGTGCCTTGATGAGTCGTGTCTCGTCAGCAAAAACAAAAGAAAAAGCAATTAAATTATTTTTTGAACATTATCCTGACCCAACTTCATGTATTGATGCCAATCCAACATTAGTGCATCAATATATAGCTCCATTAGGATTGTTTGAAAATCGTTTTCGATCTATAGTTGAGATTAGTAGAAAATTTCTCTCCATCGGTCTTGTATTTAATGTAGGGCTAACACCTGAATTTAAAATTTATGGCATAGGTGAGTTTGGTGTTGATAGCTTTCAATTGTTTTGTAGAGATGTTGTTGGGCTAGAAAATCCAAATTATACTGCAAAAGATAAAAATTTACAGCGGTACATATTTTGGAGAAAGAAGAATTTGTAAATTTGTAATAATTAACCGTATATGAAAACATGAAAAACACACACAGCACACAAAAGATACAAAAGACACATGAATCAAATTCCAAGTATGCATAGAAATTTTGCAGATTACAGAGGGGGGTTTGGATTATCTCTTGATTCTTGATAATCGGGGCACAAAATATTTTATGGATATGGGATATGGGGACGATTTATTTAAAGAACACGCGAAATATATTGATGGTTAAATAATTTTAATTTTTTATACGAATAATAATTAAATATTAACTTTTTTTTTTTACTATATTTTTAATTTTTCCTAAAAACTTTTTTTTTATACACACTCTTTAGAAAAACAAATCAGCTCGCGGTGATAACACAAGTTTACGATCGGCAGCTTCATCTTTCGATACAGCACCGCCAGTACTTGTACTAGCACCTACTTTTGGCTCTTGGTCTTCACCCTTGGATCCAGTTTCAGCTGCAGCGACTTTTACTGGACCTTGAGCACCAGAAATACCACCGTCATTAGGGCTTTTGCCTAATCCAGTTGCACCAGAAGCATGGATTGGTTTAGGTACACTTCCACCAGTTGCTCCTAGTTCTTCTGGTACTTGTTGTGTCACATTCTTTTTCTCAGCATCTATTATTTTCTTTTTGCGTTCTTGAACCATTTTACGAATGGTATCTACATTGGTTTTGTTATCTATTGCCTTGATTACTACTGGTTGAACAGGCACAGCTCTTGCTTTTGTTTTCTCATCCCCTTGTCTGATCAATTCTTTTAAACCAGTTGTTTGAACTTCATCACTGCCTGTAACAGGTGCGGAACCATCACCTAATGTCACGGAACCATCTACATTTACTATTGGTGTTTTGCCATTTAATTCAATCGTTGATAATTTACCATCTTTCAAATCCGAACAGCAATAAATACCAGTCTTTTTCTGGAAATTACAGTAACCACCTTCATTCGCTGTGCCACAACCTTCTCCTTTCATGGATGCAATAAAAACGTTGAAACCAGATGCAGCGCCATATTTAGCCTTTCCAGCTTTTACTGGAACAGTTGATGTAAAACCACAAGCACATACATCGAAACCACCACTCATACTATTTCTAACTTCCTCCTCAGAACATACATGTGCCTTCATGTTCACACCTTTGATTGGTGCACGACATTTAGCAGCAGCTTGAGCAAAGGTAAATTGACCTTTAGCATACCAAATTGCTTTTTGAAGTGGCGAATCAACTTTTTCGTTATTGATACCTAATTTTTCCAATATAGCAAGTGGTGTTGAGCCGATTGGCAATAAATCTTTAGGATCTACACTGCTTTCAATTGCTTTTTCAATACCAACTTTCTCTGCTTCAAAGTCCTTTTCTTTCATGAATCTACGTGGTATTGGGCCAGCTCCATTTTTAAACGATGCAGATTTTGCAGATAAGAAAGCATCCAAAGCTAAGCGTGCATGTCTCGCTTTCTCTTCTGTTTTTTCAACTGCTATCGTTGTTTTATTAGCATCATCTTGCAACGAGGCTACCAAGTCACAACGCTTAATTACCAACATTGCAGTTGCGTTTGCTCTTTCATTAGCACCGGAAACTACACTTGCATCTTCTGCTTGTGGACTTGCGCCATATTGTTTTACTTTTTCGTCATATTCTGCTTTTGCGCTATCCGCTTCTCTGCGTGCATATTTACATTCACTGAGGGCTTTTACCAATTTTTCATTGATATGATACAATGACGATTTTGCTTTTGGTACTGCTAACAATGTTTTCACTAATACATTCTTCAATTCTTTAGTTTCTGGAGCATCACGTGGATTGATTGCTACCACTTTAGGTAGGTCAACAACATTTTCTTTCTTCTCTTCCAATGGGAGTCCTTTCACTACAGAATCCATTCCAGCTGCTTTTAATACAGCTTTAGTCTCCGTTACTTTGTCTCTTGCGGCATCTGCATTAGCACTTGCTACGTTAATTTTCTTTTGAAGATTATCAACTGCGGTTTTAGCTGCTTTTACACGATTGTCAGCATCAATAACAATGGCATCACCAAGACTTGGATCAGCACGGCTTTTTTGCATTGTTTGGGCATATACTAATTGCGCTGCTGCAAGTTCTTTGTTTAAGCGAGGTTTTTCGACAATTAAATTATTCAAATCATTTTCGATACGTTTGCGCATCTTAATAGCATACACTATTTGCTTTGGGGCTGGTGGTGGAGTATTTACTGCACCAGTTGCACCAGTAGCACCAGTAGCACCTGTGGATGCAACACCTACATTTAATTGACCTTGGTTGAATAATTTTTCAGCTTCTGCTTCTACTGCGCCAGTTGCACCAGTTCCGCCAGTTCCGCCAGTTCCACCAGTTCCGCCAGTAGATGCGCTACCAGTACGTCCCGTGACAGTTGGAACCTTCTTCTTTTTTGGTTTCTTTGGAGCTTTGACCTTTTTCGAAGTTTTGTTAACGGCTTCAGTACTACCAGTTGCAGCAGTTGCTGATCTTTCCGTTTCTTCTACAAGTTTTGCAGCTTTCTTTTCTGCTTCTTTCTCTGCTGCTAATTCCTCATCAGATTTATCATTCTCTGCACGAGGTCCATCAATAGCTTCTTGTGCTAATTTTGCTGCTTTCGCTGCCTTGATCAATCGTTGTTTTTTCAACTCAACAGAAATACGGTGCTCACCTTCTGCGCTACCACCCGTTGCACTTTTATTCAAACCGTCCACGGTTTCTTCAGCAACACTTTCATTCTTCGATGCTTCTAACATTTTCTTTTTTGCTTTTGCTTTTGCCATGACCTGTCTTGCTTCAATTGCTGTTGCACTGTTACCTGTCATACCACTAGCAGCTGCGCCCGTGATAGCCTCAACATCCAATTTTGGTGCGGCATTTCCAGTTGCCTCCACGCCACCATCAGCGCCAGTAGCACCACTTGCTGCTTGTCGCCTTGCTTCTGCTGCTGTTTCTGCATCTTTCTCTTCATCACGTTGTACATCCAATGCAGTTTCTTCTTGTGCCATAACCATTTCAAGGGCACGTGCACCACGTTCTTGATGTACGTAATCTGCTAATGTTTTTTCAGCAGCAACTCGGATTGCTTTTTGCCCAGCTTCAGCCATTGCGTATTTAGATTGAGCTGCTTTGATAGCTAATCCGATATCTTGTATGTCTTCTGTTACATTCGCAATTTCACTATGCAATGCGCTGACAGATGCACGTCTATTAGCAACGTTACTTGTCAAATTCTTATCATCCGTATCGTTTGCTGTTTTCTTCAATGCCAGAGCTGCTCGTAATGCACCATCTGCAACTTGCAAATCACCTTTTAATTTTTCTAATTGGTGTTGAAGTTCGAATTTATTTACAACACGAGTTAGATATTGATAATGCGCATTTGCTTGTTTCAATACTGCAGCGGCTACCTTTTTGCTTTTCTTCGTCTCTTGCCATGCAATAATTGCATGCATGAATTTTCCTTTTGTCATTGGAACAGAAGCGTTTGCCGCTTTCACGCGAAGTTTCGCTTTTTCAACTTCTTCTTTGCAATGTTCCTCCAACGATTTAAATTCACTTGGATTGTTTGCACCTCCACAACCATTTTCTAGATCCAATTCACGCAAGTAAAGATTCTTCCCAGCAGCATCAACTTCTGCAAGTGCTTTAACCAAATCTTTTTTCACATTTCCAAAGTTTGTACCAGCTTGTTGTTCTCTTGCAGTACCATTTCTATCCCCGACTTGAGCTTGCTCGATAAATCTACCTGAAGCTGCTTTACGTTTCAAAGCCTTTTGATATGGTGTATCCGTACTCAAAATGCCAGCATCTGCTTCAATATCACCATGTGATTTTGCTTTACCAGCTTTCAATGGTGGTACGACAACTGCATGTTTTGGCTTTTTGTTCAACTTCTCCTCTGGTTCTACTGGCAATGGTGGCAAACCTTTTTGTGCCCGTTCATAATTAATTTGTGCAACACGTGCAACTTCATTTTGTGTTTTTTTAGCTAACAATTCGTAATCAACTTTTTTACTTTCGCTTACAACACCATTTTCACAATCATTTTTGCAACGTTTTTTCAAAGCTTTATTTTGTGCTGTAACAGCAGCATGTACTTGCGGCGTAACAACATCAACTTGTGCAGCACTACCTTGTACTGAAGCATCATCTTTTCTCAATTGGATCAATTTTTTACGAATTGGTCTAATTTGAGACGAAATTTTAGCCACAGTCACGTTGTCACCTTCTGCAATTGCTTTATGCATCGCAATTTCTAATTTACGCAAACTTGCTTCATCTTTTGAAATTAACTTTTGCAATCGAACAGTTTCTTGTTTGATCAAATGGTCATTCGTTCTTTGATTTTCATCTTTTGCAACGTCATCGATTTTATTTCCATCGGTTGCGTTCTTGGCACCACCAGTCATCGATGGATCTTCGTTCGCTGCACCAGTCGCACCAGTCGCTCCAGTTGCAGATACAACTTGAGCAAGTTTGAAGTCGATCTTGACTTGCGTTACGTGTTTCAAACCACTACCTTTAAACATTGCTAGTAAATCATCTGGTTTTTTTAACTGCTCTTTGAACTTAGTATCAATGGAAGCTGCTACAGCTACACTAGGTGCTGCAATTTCAAATTCAATGTCTATGCCTACAATTGATGCATTTCCTAATTGTAAAAATCCATCCATTGAAATGTAGGAATCAGATGACAACTCAATGAACTCGTCTACTGCATCGTCAATACCTGATTTTGGACCTGTAGCTTCTTCACCATCTGCATCTTTGCCACCATTATTAGCATCCTCTTGCAATGGATCTTTGTATGATAATATATTTACTTGAGTAACATCTACATCAGCAATTTCTGCGATTACATTACGAACTTGCAATTTTGCTTCCTCATCGAAAGATTCTGCGGAATATCCACCAAGTGTAAGAGATACTTTGGAACGTAAGCGTTTTGGGAAACGTTTCAATACGGAAATATGTTCTGCAGATGGTTTGTCATCTTCGTTCACGGTGTCCAATACAGATTTTGTACTTTTCTCCAACTCTTCTTGTTTCTTGATACCATCAACGTCTTTTGATTTGAGTGTATTCAAAGCTTCTTTTACACGAGACAACTTCTCTTTCTCGCTTTGCTCTACTTGTTGAATATCAGCAACTTCATCTTTTTGTTGTTCTGCATCTGAAACGGCGCCAGGTGTGTTCTTATCTTGTGCCTCACGCATACGTTGTTTCAATGCTGTTGTGGCATCCTTTTCTTGTTGTTCCTCTTTTAGTAAACGTTTTGTTTCTGATTCGACAGCTGTTTTAATCGTAGTTTCAACTTTGCCAAGGGTTCTCTTTGCATTGATGGTATCCGCTTCTTTCTTTGCCATCGTATCTGTAGCTACATCAAGGCGTTTCTTAAGTTGTTTTTGTTCTTCCTTGTTACCCTCTTTTTGTGCTTTTTGGATTTGCAATTTAAGTAGCTTGGATTCGTCCTTTAATTTCGCAGCATTTTCCTTATCAACGGTTTCCAATTTCTCTGCTTTTTCACCTTCTTTTTCAATCTGTTTCACTGTATCAACCATATCAGCAGATTCAACATCAATAGGCGCAACATCTTCACCACCGGTGGAACCAGTGCTACCTGTCGCTCCAGTCATCATACTAGCAGTCAATGGAGATATCTCGGTTGGCAATTGTCCAGGTTTATCTGTACAACTACCATCCTCCGTTTTTGGCTCGTAACATCTACCCAATGATTCACACCAAAGCATACCTTCATTTTTCCAATCGCAACCTTTTTTCAAGGATGAACTGATCATAGCTTCTGTAACTGGATGGTTATTGCGTCTTTTTGGAATACCAAGCATGGCATCATCTAATACTTCAACTTTTTTATTCTTCTTTTGCAATGCCAATTCATTAACAGCTGCTTTGTCTTTTAAGTTCATGGTGCGCTTTTCAATTGCTAATGCAGCTGCAAAGTCTGCACCCATGCCAGAGGCACCGGATACACCAGTGGAGGCAGCGCCAAATGCACCAGTTGCGCCAGTTGCGCCAGTAGAACCAGATGCACCAGAAATACCAGTCAATCCCGTCATTCCCGTCATTGCAGTTCCACCAGTTCCGCCAGTCTCTTCATCATCATCCTCTTTATCGGGCATTTCCCCGAAACCAGAATCAGAATGATCAATAGCAGGGCCAACTCTTCTACCAGCTGGTTCAATGGTACCAGGTTCTTCCTTCATCAAATTTGGAACAGCTTTGCTACCTAAGATATCTCCAGTAGTCCTTAATACATCTGCATTAACACGCATGCCGCCAGGTGTACCCGCTTTCTTTTCATGTAAAGCAGCACCACTGGATATATTACCTTCGTAACGCATGTCAAGAATAGCTGCTTCAGCAATTTTCTGGCTTCTTTCAGCATCTTCGATCATTTTATTCGAGTTTAAAATATTTTGTTCGCTTGTTTTGATACGTTTATTTGCAGCAGTTAAATTCGCTTCTGCATTTTTCAATAAAGTAGTTGCATTTTTGCCATCAATACTAGCTTGTTTTGCCATTGCTCTTGCACGTACAACCCTTTGAAGTGCATCTCTTGCAGTTGCATTTGCATCTTGTTTACGTGCGTTTAAACTTTCCATCTCAGCTTGTAATTTGGATAATTCAGTTACACTAAAGTTCAAACGTTTCTCAGTCGTAGCAAGTATTTTCTCTGAAGCATTGACTTTTTTCTCTGCTTGTGCAACTTGTCCTTTCACACCTGCAATTGTTGCTTGATCTTGATTGCCTGCAGTAGCACTTTTCAACACATTTTCTTCCGTAACAGCTTCTGCTTCTTCTGCTTTCAAATTGCTTTTGTCTTTTTTCAATTGTGATGTTAAGGATGAAACAATACTGTCCAGACTTTCGACTTGGATTTTATGTCTTTGAATTTTACCAGTGACTTCTTTCAACTCTTCCAATGCCTCTTTGCGATTTTTAAATGCTGCTTTTGCTAAAACTTCTGAATTACGTGCTAGGCGAGTTGCATTTGCAATGCGGCCTTGTGCTACTTTCATCAACGTCAAAGCAGTGTTTTTTGATTTGGTAGAATGTCCTCGTGTAATGTATGCATCTCTACGGATTTGTTTTGCTTTTTCCGTTTGGTTTTTGCTCAATTCAGAATAATTTTGTGCAATGTTGGCACTTTTCTCTGCTTTGATTCTAGCATGCATTGCTATCGCAGCTTCATTGGCATCGTTGGTCGCATCATTGAAGCGTTGGCATGCAACACGTGCATTGGATACCAATAATGCTTTTTTCGCTTCCATTTCTGGTGCCATATCAAGCTCAATGAAAGATGTTTCATTTGCCTCTGTTTCATTTGCCTTTTCAAATTTCTTCAATTTGAACACAGCATGGTCACAAGCACGTTTCCATGCATCTGCTGATTTGCGCAATTTTAAAATACTTTCAAAACTAGATGGGTCATCTTCTGGTGCATCGTCTTGCATTGGGTAGGTATATGTAATACCAACACCAAACCACATTTCACCACCATCAACACTACCTTGCACGGTAACTGATTGTGGCATAGAGACGCCATTTTCAACTTGTGCAGGTGGAGTGCATTTTAAATATTGCCCAATTTTTTTCGTAACAGGATCTTTTCCACGTACCATGACACCAGATACAACGCGATCCATAAATTTACAACGATAAAAATCCGATTGTGCCGCTACTTGTAAATTTTCTGATTTGAACAATGCAGGTGCTAATGTTTTACCATCTACTTGGAAACTACCTTTGATTGGTCCAGGGATCAAAACAGGTTCGCCTTTTGCGCCTTGCTCTTCTGCTTTTTTCTCTGCTTCCTTTGCAGTCAATTCTTCAATTGCTTTTGCATGTTGTTCCTTAATCGAATCCATCGTGGATTCATGTTTGTTTACAATATTTGTATGGTGTACCTTACGATCTTTACGAAGTGCTTTCAATTGTTCATGATGTTGCGAAGCAACACGTTCCATTGCATCTTGATGTTGTGATAAGATTAATTTTACTTTATCCTCGTTCACATTTTTCTCACTTTTACCACCATTAATAGCATTGACACTTTCTTCCGTTTCCATCGATGCCTTTTGGTTTGCATGTCTTTTCTTTGCCTCTGCTAAACTTTTAACATGTCGTACATGAATTTTGTTTAAACTTGCTTCGTGTGCTAAATGAATTTTTGCCAATGCTTCTTTATGAGTTGCATGTATTAAATCAACGGCACCATTTCTTGCTGCTTGTATGACTTCATCTAACGTTCCCGCTTTTGGTCCCATGTATGCTCTTGCAACTGCATTTTTAATCTTTGCCAATGCATTTTCATGTTGTGCTTTCACGTGTTCCATACTTGCTTTGTGTGTTGCAACTACACGTCTCACAGCAGCAGTATGTGCTGGTGATTGTGGTTTAGATGTTGCAATGATTTTAGCTAAACCGGCTATACGTGATCTAATCTCTTCTAATTCTGGTTTTACTTTATCACCCATGCGTAAAATATCCATCGTTGCGGCGGATACTGGTTTCAATCCATTCAAGCAACGTGTACATTTACCTGTCTTGCTATCTGTTTCTGCGCACTTTAAACTACAACCATTATTTTTTAACAAAGCTTTGCGTTCTACCGCATTAATGGTAGCTAAACGTTGTGGTAACTTTGCCATAGCAAATGTCTTTGCTAAAACTTTTTCTACATTGCCTTTCTTCTCTTTCAAGACAGCTAACATTCTCACAACAGTTTCGCGGTTGTTTGTCAAACGAGTGATCAAACGAGAGAATAATGATGCTTGTAACTCACATTCTTTCGTTGTATCCATTAATAATTTTGTTTCTGCTTCATATACTTTACGTAAAGCACTTAATGCATCTTCTGATAGTGGTAACTTTAAATTGTTATTTTGTACAATCTTATGATTTACTTTTGCCAATTCTTTCTTATCTTTTTCAATTTCACTTTGCAAACTTTCTTGTAAATCATTTGCTTTACTATTAGTCTTCTTCCTATCATCACTACTCCTACGCACTGCTACTACGTTTTTATGTTTATTCCTATTTTTACTATTACTATTAGCATTTAATAAGTTATTATTATCATCAATCTTATTATTGCTTTTGAAACCAACCAACTCCAACAAGGATGTAGCTAAGCTTTTCGTTGCTTTGCTTTCCAATTGTCTGGTAGCATTTAAAAGTCTACCTTTGGTTGCTTTCAATTTGGTACTAGCACGTTCCGTTTGTAAACGACATGACGTTTCCATAGCTGAACGTTCCTTCAATAAAGTATTAAGTTCTTTATGAAGTCTTGTTTGTATACCAGTTAATTGATCTTCCGCATTTTGTAAAGGTTGCTCCTCTCCTAATAATTTATTTGCTAATACTTCTAACTCTGCTTTCATCGATAACTCAGATGAGTTAACATGTGAAAACGTTGCTACTAATAATATTAAACAACATATCAAAAGGTTATATACGGATGTCATTTTTTTTAAATCAAATCTCTCGTCGTTTTTTTTAACTACTATAGATATATTCCTAAAATCAAACAACAAAAATTAATTATAAAATTAATATGTTCTTCCCCTATAAGATTTATATATATATATATTCACGTGTGTCGCACACCAAACTATCAATGTAAATATAAATATATTCC
>LT649939.1:0-11375 GCA_900128395.1 Stramenopiles sp. TOSAG23-2
ATTTTATTTATCTACCTATCGCAATATATTTTATTTTTTTTTTTTTTTTTCGTTTTGGGCTCTCTAAATTCGTATCGACTGTGTGCAACTTTTAAAAAAAAGGCACTTGAAATATTACACCTGCTAGATCCCTAGTAATAGTAGTCCAGGTAGTGTGCACGTGTTTTGATGAATTATTACAATTTGTATTTTTAACATTTTTTTATTAATAAATAATAGTGCCCAACCACCTTAACCTTGTGTTAGTATGAGCCTTGGGCTAGCCCAGCTAGCACTATATATAGCACTAATACTCTTCCTTTTTGCGGATGCTGTGAGGTTCGTAAGAAAAAGAGGCAAGATCAAAATTGCGTGTTCTTATATTATTATTATTATCATAGCCTATATGATATAATCCACATGTATAATAATAATGTATATATAAGGAAAAGAAGGTTGTGGATGTGTTTGTTTTATTTAATATTTTTTTAAAATAAATATAAATGGTTTTGACTGTTGTAATATAAACGTATATAATATATAATATATTTTATTTATGTAAAAAAATATGTGTAAAATGTCTTTTTCATTTCTTCTTCTTTTACAACCAGACTTCTACACTATCTGACTAATTATAGATTTATCTCATCGCAAGTTCCTATGATGTTATACTATTTTTTTTATATTACATATCTCATAATTTTCATAATTTTCACTTATCGTCGTCCTGGCTTTTGATATTTAGGATCAAGTGGGCAGAATGGTTCACGATCATATAAATTTTGCATCCAACTACATACAGCATGGGCAGGGCATGGTTTGACCCATTCCCATTGGTCATTTGCGCCTTTCCTTTGGCAACCATAATTAATCCAATATACTTGATTTTCTAACCACCACATCATACTAATTAATGCACTAACACAGGTTTGTTGATATGCTGGATCTTTAAGACCACGGCATAAAAATGGTTGGTGCATTTGTTTATTCTCAACTACGTATACACATACTTCGCAACCACCTGCACCTTTAACACTAACACCTGAAGCGACTTCAAGGAATGATGAACCACTAATATGACTACGAAGACGAGGTGTCATCTGTTTGGCCCCGTACTTTTCGTATAACTCTTTAAAAGAAGGTTGTTGTTTATCGGCTAATCCGCAAACAACTGTCATTAAGAATAATAAAGCGATACTAGTAGTTGTTGAAACTCGCAACATATTTTCTTTAGTTTATATTATTATTTTATTTTAAAATTTAAAACAGTACAATAATATTAATATATCTCTGTGTATATATTCTATATATGTATGTTCTATATATATTTCTACACTTCTGTTTGTTATATATATTAAAATATACTGTCTTATAATACATTTTATTGTTATATTTAGTTAGTTAAAACAAATTTCTAATACTATTTACTTGCTATTTGCTACAATGGCTGTAGCATTCGTCCCCCCCCTCCTTTTTTAAGAAAAAGTTTCTTTCAAACTCGATCGGTTTTTTATACTCGCTATGCTACATCTGATAGGGATATAGTGCTATATATAGTGCTATGTCTATGTTATTTTAAATTTATAAATTTTATACAAAATCTGAGATCCTCAGCTAATTAAAATACATGTTCCGTACTGTGACAATACCTGTGGCCAGTACCTTAATTAAGTAAAGCGGCGAGGCACTCGACTAATATGATCTACCTCTAAAAAAATTGAGAAGACGATTTAGATTGACTAATTTAAGGAAATGTGTACTTCTTGTTTTTTAAACTTCATCAATTCATCATCAAAATAAGGTTAATTGGAACTGGAAAAAAATTCAGATGAGAAAGAGTCGTGGTGATTATATTTACACATGTATAGATATATATGTAATATATACCATGGATTAGAACTTAACGCAATTATTATTCGATTACAAAGTAATGTTTTGATATGATCTTATGTATAATGTTTTCACAGATGTGATCACAGATGTGTGTGTATTTTAATAAAATATACACATCACATGAGTGGTATTTGCACATTTGCACATTTCATTTTTAATATATGCGTTTGTTATACATAATAATACTATAATAGCTATAATACGTTTATACCTATGTATAATAACAGCAGTGCAGGCCTGATGTATCCAATGGTGTGTCCCTTCTGGAATTTCACTGTTGTTCTTTTTTTCTTTTTCACTCCTCTTGGTGCCCTTGCCCGGCTTGCTAAGGCTTGCCCGGCTTCTTGCATGAATTGCAACTGCACAACTCTTCTTAATAAAAAATAATAAATTACTGTATCGATAATATATACGACGTATGTGTGTATATAGTATTTCCAAACAATTCATTTGTAAACCGCCTGCAACAATAAAAAATTGCTAAAGAAATTAGTCAGGTTTTTCATTTTAGCGGCATTTGGATTCACATTTATATCTATCCAATTATATATATATGTAATATTGTTGAAATAAAAAAGGAGGTATTTATTGTACTATATTATCACTCCTAATTTTGTTTAGTAACTATCGAATTATTTTTTTGAAATGTTCAACTTTGCTACTGTGTTGATATTATTACTGCTTTCAATTTTTCCACAAGTAAACTCGTTTCTGTATTTAACCGTTCCAAATCCATTTACCGATACTGGCCGTGGATGCAGAGTCTATTATTTTGAAAATAATGAACAATTATCATTGCGAGAAGTTCCATGGGAATGTAGTGTAGTTTTCTATGAATCTCAATTTTGGAAACCGAATAATGTGTCGTTATTAGAACGGGCTATAAAGCGAGAGGAAATAGCTGAATTGTCTAATTTCATAACAATATCGTGTGGTGATAGTCAATCTTTGCGTACGTTTGCGGTACATGAGAAGATGGAAGTGTGTTTGTTTGTAAATTCTGAAGGTAGCATTGATTTCGCATGGTCTGAAATATCTCCAAAAAATGAATATAATAGCAATTCGAAATCTCCTAAATCAACAATTCGCCGATATGGTGCAACAAAGTTATATTGGCCTGGTAGACGTTTAAGTCGGGATCCCAAGGGTTTGTTTCTTGCTGCAGGATTTGATGGTGATTCTTTGCATATTGTTGCTACAAGTCGATACAACAACCATATGATGCATGCTGAAGCATTTGTAGGTGATATATTAAATTCATTTTCAAAAAGAATAGATTATGATAATAATAATATGAAGAAGAATGATAATAATGAAAAAACGTTTTTTTTATTTCAACAAACCGTAAATAATGTGCCAAGATTGGCACCTGAAAATTATCGATCTTGGTTTACAGGGCCGGGTAGATACAAACATGTTCACGGTCTAAATAAACGACCTGGAACGCACTGTGTGCGTTCTGGGGTCGATCGTTTCATTGAATCTGACCAGAAACAAAAGTATCATGGGGAAAGCAATGAAGAAAAAGATTTAGAAAAACCTAATGTAATTGATAAACAAGATGAGGATGAATCCCATCATAATGCTGACAATAATATTGACGTAGAGGAAGAATTTGAAGCATTTGGTATGCACAGTGGTGGATATGAACCAGATGTAGTCTCAAAAAATATTGAACTTGAAACAGTAGAATTAAATAAAGCTATGGAGCTGTTTAGGGGAAACAATTTAAAAGAATCAAAGAAAATATACGAACGTATATTGAATTCCAGAAAATTCAATCGCGTTAATGCACATAATACACAAGCAGCAAGGTTTAATCTTGGAAGTGTTTTGTACCGTCTGCATTCATATGAGGAAGCAGTGGGTCGTTTTGATGATTTAATGCGAGATCATAAACATTTACTGCAAATGGAAAAAGATGAGCCATCTGATCCACCAAATCAATTTGAGTATATGCAACTAGTATATAATTTACTTGGTGATATGTTATTTTATCGCTCACCAAATATTGCAAAGGGATTGGATATTTTATATTATGCTAAAGACAATGTACACAATGGTGATATAAAGATGATTAATCATATAAATGCAATTATTCAAAAATGGTCCATGTATTGGAAAGAAGTAGCTGATAAAAACGTTGATCATGTGATGGGATTAGCCAATGCTGGAACTTTGTTGTATGAAATTGGCCAGGTAAAAGAGGCTAAAACGTTATTGCAACGCGTCCAAACATTAAATCCAAAACACTCGTTTCCAAAGGCCTATTTCAATCTAGCGATGATTGAAATAAATGCGAAAAAATATACTAAAGCACGCAGATATTTGTCCCGTTATACAAAATTGAAAAAGAAATCATATATCGGTTGGATATGGCGCGGTCGGGCGGTTAAATATGATGCAAAGAATGGTAAAGATTATGAAACAAGCTTACGATTATTTGAACGTGCAAGAAAATTAGAGCCACAACGACACGAAGGATATGTAGAGGCTATACAAATATTACGAAGACATGGTGATAAATTAAATTCAGTGCAAAGCAAAAGCAACAATGATAATAAAAATAAGGAAACAAATGTAGTGAAAAAAAAGAAGACATGGAGTGAGGCAAAATTGCAAACAATGATAAAGCAAGCTATAAAACATGGTGCTTTGCAACATTCAAAACAATACCCAATGCATTTTGTAAAAGGTTTACCAAGTAAACCATGGTATAGTCGAAACGATTTGTTGGAGATGGGTGCATCTAGAATTGTACATATGTTGGAAACTAAGTTTCATGTAATACAAGATGAAGTGTTACAAGCATTTAAAAGTGGTAAATTAATTAATGAAGGCATCGATGACACGGAAGGCTTAACTACAGAAGGAAAATGGACAGAACTGAATTTATATCATATGGGGAGAAAATTTGAAAAAAATTGTAACATCTTGCCAGAAACAACTGCCGTATTAGAAAGAATGCCTGAAATTGTCAGTCAAGTGAAAGGCGCAACGAAAATATCAGTATTACAACCTGGTACGAAAATAAGAGAGCATAACGGTCCATCAAATACACGTATACGACTGCATTTAGGAATTCAAGTTCCGGATGGTGCAAGTATAACTGTCGGTGGAATAAAGAAGACGTGGAAAGAGGGAAAATTATTAGCATTTGATGATAGTTTCATACATTCTGTTGAACATAATGGCGATACTCCTAGAATCGCTCTAATAGCCGATATATGGCATCCGTTAATGACAGAACATGATATTATTAGTTGTTTAGAAACAAATGAAGAATTGGAAAGATATTTGTATCGACAATCACTGTTTAGCAGTGAAACTGGAGTTGAATTAGAGGAGGAAGTTGCTCTGTGGTGAATCATACGACGTAAAACTGTTTGCAAGAATACTTTAACAAAATAATTATATATATATATATATATGAAGAATTCGTAACCACCTGGTGTGGTAAAACATGTGTGTATATATAGAATATGTGCGTATAATATTTATTGATATGTGCATATCTAAAGACACAATATATAAAACTTATTTAAGTATTTTTAATATATTTTATGTACATATACTATATATATTCGAATTCCCCACACAATAGCCTGTTAGGGTAGGATGGGGGATTAGTATACGAAACATGTACGAACTGAGTTTTATGTTTTATGTAGCAATACTAGTACATAGTATACATTAATCTTCAGTTGGTTTTTTTTATCAGTTGCGGAAATTAGGTAACAATAAATACTGTACTAAAATATATAACTATTACCCTTCGCACTAGTAGAGACATAATATATTAAACCATTCTTAAAATTTCAGTAGGGGGTATTTAAAAAATTGAAATTAATCTTTTTGTTGTATTTCAACCCAACGAGATCATTATGGGCAATGTAAACACAATTGATAAGCAACATGTTCATGATTTAGAAGAATTTACAAAATGGACGTTACAAAATGTCGAGGCAGCCTATGCCAAATTTGTGAAGGCCAAAGCTGATAAAGGTTTTACAGGTGATTTAGTTATGAGCAGGCGTGAATTCTGGGAAACCTTCACAGATTATGCTACCGTTGTAAATGGGGAGTTTCTATCTTTGCCTGTCGAAATGTATAATTTGTTTGATAACAAGGGTAAAGGTAAAGTTTATGCACTTGAAATATTTGTAGTATTAGGTATGCATTGTTGTAGTAATATAAGAAATAAACTACAGTTTTGCTTTCAATTGTTTGATTTCGATGGTAGTGGTACCATATCTCAAACTGAAATGGTTATGTTGTGTAGGTGTTTAAGCCGCGGTTTATTCGCAATCGGTGTTATCGATAACTTGCATGAATATCAACATTTAGAGAAAGTAGCAACAGAAACCTTTAATGAAGCAGATACAGATCATAACAACGAAGTGTCTGAAAGTGAATTTACACAATGGGCAATTAGTAGTTTACATACAAAATCCTTTGTTACCAAATTTAGTCGTCATCCAGAAGAACATCTGAACGAAGCAAAAGCAAAAGGCGATCATAAGGAAGGAGTTAAAATTCATGGGGAAAAACGATCGTTACATGGTGCAAAACCGAAGAAAATATATGATGAGTCCAGTTTGAAAAAAAGAGAGCATAAAATTAATAAAAATGCGGATCATATTTTAAAAATGAAAAGACGCAGAATGATAAATAAAGTTGCATCCAAACAAGTACTAAGAAGTTTAGTTGCCGAAACTGGTTTGAGGTTAAGCGAATTACGTGGTTTATCTTCTGAATTTGGTAAATTTGCATGGGATACAAAAGGGGTATTGAAGCATGATGATTTCTTGCGTGTCCTAAGCCACAAATACCCAGAGTTAAAACAAAACCCTGAATTAACTGATCGTCTATTTATTGTGTTTGATGAAGATAAAAGTGGGTCAATCAGCTTTAAGGAATTTTGTTTAGGAGTAGGTAAATTACTTAATGGTACAGTAGAAGAAAAGTTAACATTGCTCTTTGATATGAATGATGCGGATGGAAATGGTCAAATGGATGTAAGTGAGATACTAAATGCAATTAAAAATGCCGATGAGTCATTTAGAGCACAAGCCCAATTTGCAGCTCACGTTTTGCATTCTTTAGACTTAAATCATGATGGTGATGTATCGCGTGTTGAATTTCAGAATGTTTTGAAAAATGATTTTACGTTAATGGAAGCATTTTCTCGTACAATGCCAAAGAAGATGGAAGATGCTTTATTAATGTTAACAATGGAAGAGCCAGGTAATAAATTAAACTTTAAAGGCTTAGTTGAATTTTGGGCACATCAAAAAACTGATCCAAAATGGCATCATCAAGAAGATCATCGTCTTACCATACAACAATTTAGGGAAATAATGCGAAATGATCTCAATTGTGGTGAAAAAACGGTTACTTACTGTGAAAAGGTATTCAACAAATTAAATACACGCGAAAGTGAAAATGAAACTGTTGAAATACGTGTTTTAATGAACGGTCTTTGTCACATTGTGCCTGCCAAAGATGGTGAAAAAGCTGGGTTTTACTTTGATTTATATGATTACGATAATTCTGGACATATTGATCCAGGTGAACTATTAAAAATGATATTAGAAGCACATGAAGCATCTACACAAGATACAAAAAAATTAATTGAAATTGTGAGAACGATGGATGAAAGCAAAGATGGCACTTTAGATAAAACAGAATTTATTGAAGCGATCAAATCTAATCCAGAAATGTTAGAGTTATTTGGTAACATTTTTTCTGTGACTCATTCTACGTTTAATCCTAATGCAACTGCAGAGGTGCGTTCAACTGAAGCTGGTCCAAATTTAAAGCAAGTTAGAGCAGAATATGCTAAATTGACAAAAGGTATTAAAAAGATTTGAGAAAAAACTGTAAAAAAAATAATTAAAAATATATACTCGTACGAAGTTCGTATATTTTATTTTTATATTACGAGTATATATCAGATATTCACATGTATTATCAACGATTCGTATATATATATAATAATATATGATATGAAACATCTAATGCACCTATCAACAAAAAAATAAAGAGATTTAAAATGATTAATATTGATACATCTGCTGTATGTTATGATATGATATGATAAGAAGTCGTATCATATCATACGTCAAAAAAATAAAGAGATTTAAAATGATTAATATTGATACATCTGCTGTATGTTATCATATATATGATAAGAAGTCGTATCATACGATTTATAAAACAAGAAAAAGTATCAATACGCTTCTCGGTACGAAGTAATTATTATATATCCTTCATATTGGTAATTCTCTTTTCTGAGAATATTAATACCCTAGTTTGAGATATGATAGATATTATTGTCTCAATTATCTTGTATTCTTTTGAAGAGTAGGAATTATCAAATGAGTAGCAAATAATTTTAGCCGTACCAGGTTTTAGACCTTCATCTTTCTTAGAATTAGGGTTAGAGAGAAACAGTAGTGTTGGGTACTAATAAGTATAATTTATGATTAATATACCTATATAAATGTATTTAGTGCTGTGTCTATATAAACCTCGATTTCTTAAGAATCATCAAGTTGGAAATTATTGATACAAACGTTGAATAACATACAAAACAAAAACACTCTACCCAATCAATTTATTATTTGTCATATGGGATGTAAAAATCATATTCTGCACGAGCCTGCACGTAAGGGACATGTATTAGGTGGTGTATATACATATTCTTTTGAAGAGTAGGAATTATCAAATGAGTAAAATTTAAAAAATACGCCGTGTTAAATTATATGATGATTCCGTAAATTAAATTATATGAAGCGTTCGCGAAGTAAAATTTTACGAAAATATTTTTATATGTATCTATATAAAAACACACACACACAAACAGAGAGATTAAAGTATGGCAATCATTTTACCAAAACATTTTTTTTGCTGTCAGTGCAGAGGTTGTATGTTTCGTTCGCTCGCATTCGTATGATATCTCAATACTTCGTATATTATTTTTACGTACTACCACTACTACTACCATTGGAGTGCAGAGGTTGTATGTTTCGTTCGCTCGCATTCGTATGATATCTCAATACTTCGTATATTATTTTTACGTACTACCACTACTACTACCATTGGAACCGCCACCAAATGCGGTACCTTTTCCGCCGCTACGACTACTTGGGCTCATCATATTACTATTGTTGCCTCCCATGAATAACATACGTTCAATGCCTTCATCCCTAATAACTTCAGTTGGTACACTAACTAAATTATCCATACCTTTCACATATAAATAATGTACACCAATCATCATTCCCTTTTCATTTGTCTTAGCCTCCTCAAATGCTGCTACAGTACAAGTTCTGTGTCTTTTTCCTTTAAATTTTCTTGCTTCCTTTTCTTCTTCCTCTTTCTTTATTCTTGCAGCTTCTGCTTCAGCAGCTTTTTCCTCTTCCGTTTTCTCTGGTGGAGGTGGCATAATAATTTCTTCCTCAATTATTTCTTCCTCTTCTTCCTCCTCTTCTTCTGATTCTTCCGATTCTTCTTCTTCCTCCTCCTCCTCTTCTTCTTCTTCCTCCTCCTCTTCCTCTTCTTCTTCACCAGATTCTGATTCCGATTCTTCTTCACCTGATTCTGATTCCGATTCTTCTTCACCACTTTCTTCCTCGCCACTTTCCTCCTCACTACTTTCTTCTTCGCCACTTTCTTCTTCGCTACTTTCTTCTTCGCCTTTTTCTTTCTTCTTCCCTTCTTCCCCTTTATCTGTTTTTGTCTCCTCGTCGCCTTTTTCTTTTTTTACATCATCACCTTCTTTTTTCTCGGCAACTTCGGCATTTTTATCATCTGGTTTCTTTTCTTTTTCCTCATTATCGCCATCTTCTTTTTCACCACTTTCTTCCTTTTCAGGTACTGCAGTTTCTGTTGTTGTTGTTGTTGTTGTATTAGTAGGAGTAGGAGTAGGAGTAGTAGTAGCATTCGATGTTGGTTCTGATGTCGAAGATCCACCATCTGTATCCGTCTCTTCCTTCTTGTCAGCTGTTGCTTTAGTAGCAGCTGCTGGTGGTTTCGCTGATATTTTGCGAATTTTTGGTGGTGGTTTTGGTACATTTGGTGGTGAATATGGTCGTTTCTTTTTACGAATACGGCCACTACCACCGGAACGAGGCGATGGGGCGCTTGTTGCCCCTGGTACGATATAATTTTTAATAACTTTAAATTCTTGTGTTGATAATTCAATCGTTCCTGTAATAGAAAATTTACCAAATTCATTCGAGCCAGTTCCTTTTACAGTAATAAATCGTTCTGGAGTATTTCTATGTTTTGTACACTTTAATAAAACATTTTTTTCTTGATGTTCAGTTGGACCGGTAGGGTTTGCCATTGTAAATGTTCCAGCATATTCACCAGTACCCGGCAATTCCACCTTTAACGTATCACTTGCGTGACCACATCGCACTGGATCCATACCATCTAACGATGTATACGTAAATGTACTTTTAAGATCCGGTGTCCCTATTACATTCCATTGACCTTTTATTGTTATTTTATTACTATTATTTGGGTCTTGAGTGACTGTACCTACTAATTCTGCCATATTAAATGTTGCTAATAAATATTATGTATATGCGTATATTTACCTACTATATCTGTATATGTATATATATACAACAACAACAACAACAACAGAAACTGCAGTACCTGAAAAGGAAGATGGCGATAGTGAGGAAAAAGAAAAGAAACCAGATGATAAAAATGCCGAAGTTGCCGAGAAAAAAATAAATATTATGTATATGCGTATATTTACCTACTATATCTGTATATGTATATATACACACACACACACACACACACACACACAATGTTACACTAATAATAATGCCACCGCTAGTATTGTTTAATGTATATATATATAATATATATATATATATTTGTATATATATTTGTATATATATTATGTATATATGTATTATTTATATTTGTGCTCTATAATTATGTTTATTCATTGTTACTTTAACAATTTTTGGTCTAATAATAATTATATTGGTACTGCAGGTCAACTTAAATTTTATGTGTGGTCTGGGTGGTGGCTCTCTGGACTCTGGACCAGGAAATGACTAGGTTAAGGTATTATAGGTAGTAGTAGTAGACGACTAGTAATAGCTTCTTTAGAATTTGATGATTTTAATAATGATAACCAGTATACTGGTATGTATACCGTCCTATAACACAGGTGTTCTTTTGCATGCACTTTTCTTTATCTCCTCCTTCTTCTTTCTTCTTCTTTCTTCTTCTTTTTAATATTGAATGATTGTACTGTATACAGTATGTCTTCTTCTTCGTCTAACGCGGAAACAAACACAAAAAATAACTAGCTCTATATATATATTGAGAAGAAATATATGTACTCTTCGTGAAATTTTAATTTATTATTATTATACATATAACAAGTATGACGACGAAATATGATGGCATTGTGAGATTTGAAAGATTATTTAACTTCAGAGATTTATCAACCGCTACAGGACATATTT
>LT649940.1:0-11339 GCA_900128395.1 Stramenopiles sp. TOSAG23-2
CAGTCATGTGGCGTATTGTTGAAGTAGTAATGGCTGCGGAAGAACCAATACATGTCGAAGCATTGGATTATTTAATACAATGTAAAGCAAATGAACGTAAAGTAGCAGTTGCTAAATTATCATTATTATTTCCAATACGCGATCGTAAATTACATGTCTTTCATAAAAGTGTGAAAGATTGGTTGGTGGATTTGGGGCGTAAAGAAGAGATATGTTATGTGAAATACAAAAAGGTGCATAAATTGTTGGGAAAACGATGTAAAGAGATTTTAGAAGAGGTAAATGGAATAGAGGATCAGGATGATGCAGAAGATATGTTGGAAGCATCAGTATATTCATTGAAACATTGTGTAACACATTTATGTAAAGGTGGTATGGTGAAAGTTGCACGTGATTTAATGTTTCAATTTGAATATTTATTGGAACGAGCAAAATTAGGACCGGAACATATGTTGGTGAAGGATTGTTTGCGAATTGTTAGTAGTGGTGGGGAGGGTATTAGGAAGGATCGTGCGTTTCATTTGTTGTATAGTGCTTTACGATTGTCACAGAGTGGATTGAGAACGAGTCCATTGCAAATTGCTGGCCAATTGTATGGTAGATTAATGGGTTATGGGAGGGGGAAAGTTGGAGGTACTGGTGGGGGAGATGGTGGTGATGGCCAAGGAGGTAGTAATGAAGGAAAGAAGACACATGTTAAAGATATTGATGAATTGTTGCAAAAAGTTAAAGCATGGAAAGGACCAAAAGGTGGTAAAGGATGGTGGTGTCCAAAACAACAAACATATGAACCAGCTGGTGGTAAATGTTTACATACACTTGTTGGGCATAAGGGTGGTGTGAATTGTAGTGCATTTAGTAAAGATGGTACAAAGATCGTATCTGGATCGCAAGATAATACAATACGTGTATGGAATGTTGATACTGGTGAATGTATATTAACATTGAAAAGTCATACAGGTGAAGTCAACTCAGTTGTATTTAATCATGATGGTACAAAGATTGTATCTGGATCGGATGATAATACAATACGTGTATGGAATGTTGATACTGGTGAATGTATATTAACATTGAAAGGTCATACAAGTTATGTCACATCAGTTGGATTTAATCATGATGGTACAAAGATTGTATCTGGATCGTATGATCAAACAATACGTGTATGGAATGTTGATACTGTTGAATGTATATTAACATTGAAAAGTCATACAGGTGGTGTCACATCAGTTGGATTTAATCATGATGGTACAAAGATCGTATCTGGATCGAATGATAATACAATACGTGTATGGAATGTTGATACTGGTGAATGTATATTAACATTGAAAGGTCATACAGGTGAAGTCAACTCAGTTGTATTTAATCATGATGGTACAAAGATTGTATCTGGATCGAATGATAAAACAATACGTGTATGGAATGTTGATACTGGTGAATGTATATTAACATTGAAAGGTCATACAAAGGATGTCACATCAGTTGGATTTAATCATGATGGTACAAAGATCGTATCTGGATCGTATGATGAAACAATACGTGTATGGAATGTTGATACTGGTGAATGTATATTAACATTGAAAGGTCATACATGGGGGGTCAACTCAGTTGCATTTAGTAAAGATGGTACAAAGATTGTATCTGGATCGAATGATAAAACAATACGTGTATGGAATGTTGATACTGGTGAATGTGTGTTGACATTGAAAGGTCATACAGGTAGTGTCAACTCAGTTGGATTTAATCATGATGGTACAAAGATTGTATCTGGATCGTCTGATAATACAATACGTGTATGGAATGTTGATACTGGTGAATGTATATTAACATTGAAAGGTCATACAGATTATGTCAACTCAGTTGGATTTAATCATGATGGTACAAAGATTGTATCTGGATCGGATGATAATACAATACGTGTATGGAATGTTGATACTGGTGAATGTATATTAACATTGAAAGGTCATACACGTGATGTCATATCAGTTGGATTTAATCATGATGGTACAAAGATTGTATCTGGATCGTGGGATAATACAATACGTGTATGGAATGTTGATACTGGTGAATGTATATTAACATTGAAAGGTCATACAAAGGATGTCACATCAGTTGGATTTAATCATGATGGTACAAAGATTGTATCTGGATCGAAGGATGAAACAATACGTGTATGGAATGTTGATACTGGTGAATGTATATTAACATTGAAAGGTCATACAGGTGATGTCTACTCAGTTGGATTTAATCATGATGGTACAAAGATTGTATCTGGATCGGATGATAGAACAATACGTGTATGGAATGTTGATACTGGTGAATGTATATTAACATTGAAAGGTCATACAAGTGATGTCACATCAGTTGTATTTAATCATGATGGTACAAAGATTGTATCTGGATCGATGGATGAAACAATACGTGTATGGAATGTTGATACTGGTGAATGTATATTAACATTGAAAGGTCATACACGTCATGTCACATCAGTTGTATTTAATCATGATGGTACAAAGATTGTATCTGGATCGATGGATGAAACAATACGTGTATGGAATGTTGATACTGGTGAATGTATATTAACATTGAAAGGTCATACAGGTGAAGTCAACTCAGTTGTATTTAATCATGATGGTACAAAGATTGTATCTGGATCGAAGGATGAAACAATACGTGTATGGAATGTTGATACTGGTGAATGTATATTAACATTGAAAGGTCATACACATCATGTCACATCAGTTTTATTTAATCATGATGGTACAAAGATTGTATCTGGATCGAAGGATGAAACAATACGTGTATGGAATGTTGATACTGGTGAATGTATATTAACATTGAAAGGTCATACACATCATGTCAAATCTAGTCTGCGTCGTCAGCCTCTTTCGACTCTTTCGAAAGAAAGATTCTATGTCACATCAGTTGGATTTAATCATGATGGTACAAAGATTGTATCTGGATCGTCTGATAATACAATACGTGTATGGAATGTTGATACTGGTGAATGTATATTAACATTGAAAGGTCATACAGGTGAAGTCAACTCAGTTGTATTTAATCATGATGGTACAAAGATTGTATCTGGATCGAAGGATGAAACAATACGTGTATGGAATGTTGATACTGGTGAATGTATATTAACATTGAAAGGTCATACAGGTTGGGTCACATCAGTTGGATTTAATCATGATGGTACAAAGATTGTATCTGGATCGGGTGATAAAACAATACGTGTATGGAATGTTGATACTGGTGAATGTATATTAACATTGAAAGGTCATACAAAGGATGTCACATCAGTTGGATTTAATCATGATGGTACAAAGATTGTATCTGGATCGAAGGATGAAACAATACGTGTATGGAATGTTGATACTGGTGAATGTATATTCACTGGCAATCAATTAGAAGATACATTACGAAATGAATTTAATAGAACATTACAAGTAGCACCATTAAAAGAACATTTTAATTACGATACAAAATCGATCATTGGTATGTCAGGTGAAGGTCAAATTACCAATCCAGAAATGTATATTGGTAAAAAACGTGGAGAAAAATTAGTATGTGTAATAAGAGATGAACACCGTGTACATATAATGGAACATTGTTGTTGAAAAACAATTTTGTAAAATCTATCTCTACATCAGTAGCACATAAGAAATAGAACACAAATAAAATAGTTGGAGCGTATTACAATATTTGTTTTTACCGATTCTTAGCTTTTATAAAAAGAATGTTTTTTTTTTATTAATTGGTGGTTTTGTAAAATCTATCTCTACATCAGTAGCACATAAGAAATAGAACACAAATAAAATAGTTGGAGCGTATTACAATATTTGTTTTTACCGATTCTTAGCTTTTATAAAAAGAATGTTTTTTTTTTATTAATTGGTGGTGCAATAGAATCGCTGGAATGTGGTTAAGAATGTTCGTATTGTATTGCGGCGTCTAATTTCTAAAAAAGAACTAAACTGTGTTCGTCTCTCCAATATTTTTTTACCAAGATCCTCGGTATATGATATATGATACTTTTTATAACCACATTTAAAATATTTAAAAATTGGGTAATATATCTGGTGTAATCTGGTGTAAATGTGAAATATGATACGTATCATAACCACAAAATGTACGAATACCGTGTGGTAATTAAAATATTTTTTTTTTATTTCGGGGTGTGTAAAAAATATTTTATTTTTTTCCTTATTTTGTTAAAATACACACATCACTTTTTAAAATATCTCTCTCTATCTACGAATGTATCTCTCTCTAATCTAATCTCTCCGGTCTCTCCCCCCCTACATTCTTTTCTTCTTCTTCTTCTTCTTCTTCTTAGTACGATTATTTCCTCCTCCATAATTATCAACATTATGACGGCTTTTTCTTTTTTTATTACTCATCATCATCATCATCATCTTCTTCCTCCTCCTCTCCTCCTCCCCTCCTCCTCCTTTTTCTTCTTGTGATCTTGCAGTGTATTATAAATTTGATTTCTTGTCTTTTCGCCATATAATAATTTGACCTCATTTAAATATTTGTTGTCCTCTATATTATTATTATCGTCCTCCAATACATTATTATGAAATAATTGTATAACATTTAATAATAAAATCCAAATACAATATTCATTGTACATACTTGCATCTATTAATAAAATTTTTATTTTTTCAACCCATGAATTAAAGGTCTATGAATTAAAGGTCTTAATTTTTTTATTTTTACTTGCAACTTCAAATTTAAATTTGTCATCTCCACGATGATTAAGATTGTTATTGATGTCCATTCCACCTATCAATGTTGGAATCTTATCATTTTTTATCCTTCTTTGTTCATGATTTATATTTGCAAGTTTAGATTCAAATTTGCCATCTCCACGATGGTTAAGACTATTATTGATGTCCTCCATTCCACCCTTTAAACGCAATACTACTTGCAGCGTTGATTCTTTTTTAATATGACAGTTACCAACTGTATTTGCGTCGTTTAAATCTTTTCCGCCAAATATTAACCGTTGCGCACTTGGTGGTATGCCAGTTTTATCTTGAATCAAATGTTTCAAGTCAAAGATTGTATTGCATGCAATAATGCTGTCCAACACAATGATTTCGCCATTTAATGTTTTAACAAAAATTTGAAATGCATTGTTATGACTCCTATTTTCACAATACCCAACATCGTATTTATGGCTCTTTTGGAGTTTTTTATTGCCTTGCTTTTGAAAACTCATATCTAATCGTAACACTAACGTTGATCTGTTTTGAATATTATACGTTGAGGTTGGTTTATCATCCTGTAACATTCTACCAGAAAACTTTAAACCGTGTTGTTGTTTCAACGGAATATCTGCTATGTCTTCAATCATCTTCTTGACTTCTTTAATTGTGGTAAAGTGTGTAACATTTCCTAATGTAATCCTTTTATTACTAGGTATTATCATTACAACAATCGAAAATGTAAATGTATTATTGCATAAACCCAACAATACATTGACTTTATGTATCGTTGCATTTATCCTTCCATTAACTTCACTTTTGTCTTTAGAAAGCTGTGATTTTTCATCATTGGATGGTGCATGTTCTAAATTATATAAATTGATAATTTCTTTTCTATAATCCTTTAATTTATATTTTCGCTCTAACAGTTTCTCTTTTATGTTGTCTGGGGGTGTAATAGTGATATGGTAATTTGCTTCTTTTGAAAAAACACGACCTATAAACATCTTAGGTGCTCTTACACCAACTCGTCGTACTGTAATTGCAAATGAAGAATTATGGTTTGATTTACTGCGCGTATATTCATGATACAATGGTTTTACCCCATTTAACATTTCTCTATCATAATCACGCCGTTCATAAATAACAAAACATACGGCAACGATATGTGAATTTCCATTGGGAAATCTGAATTCTTTTCTCTCTAATGCTTCTTCATAAATTAAATGATAGTTTTTTGGCAACGTCTCATTTTTAGATTTTCGTTGCCCATATTTTTGCGGCACAATAAATGCTATAACATCAGCATTTAATTTTACCGTTTGACTAAAAAACGCTTCAATTAGTTTAAATGGTGGGTTTCCAATGAAAATAATACGTTTCCTTTCTTCCTTATTCATATTTTGAAAATGTTTATATTTTGAAAGGTCCCATTTTAAAAAATCTTGTTTTTCAATGTATGGTAATTTTGGATCAATGTCCATTGGTATGACATTGGCTTGATTAATACTTTTACATTGAAGCATACGATCAGAAAATGATCCATTTCCTGCACTTGGTTCAATAACAATATCCGTACTTTGAAATCCATTTATTACTGTTTCTATAATATTAAAATACGATATTGCATCTTTTTCATCTGTGTAATATTGATCTTTTTCTTTGTAGCTTTTCATTTTCAACATATCGTCTTTTGAAATACTAGACTTGTTCGCTACCGTTTCTCTGCGTTTTTTTTTGCGTTTTTTTGCACCACCCTTCAGTCTTAACATTACTTCGAGTTCTACACCTGGTTTAAGCTTACATTCAAAGATCGTTTTTACATTATTTAATTCTTTCCCATTGTATTTTAAACGTTGGTCAGTCGATGAAATACCTATTTTATTTTCAACTTTTTGCTTTAATTCAAAAATTAAATCGATATATGTTACCATTAAAGTAAGCTGCTTGCCACATAATGTTTTCAACGAAATTTGAAAGTTTTCTTGAAAATAATCATTGGCATAATAATCAATAAAATCAAAATAATATGCACTTCCACAATTTAATTCACCCGCACCACTGTCATTCATAGTATGCATTTGTCCATGGCAAATATCACCTGGATATGAAATGGATGTAGGGTTTGCTGTTGTTTTACGATCAACCATAACAAGAAGTGGTTCTTTGACTTTGTTTCCTACGTCACCCATTGTTGACATTGTTTGTTTTGCTCTTGTTTCTTCTTCTTTTTTTTTTGCTTTTCTAATAGCGTCTTCAACCATTTTATCATCCTCTCTGTCCCACTTTAGAAAATGTTGACTCCCATTTTGACGTTTTGGCGGTTGCTTACTTGTTTCTTTTTTTCTGCCACTGTTATTCTTCAATGCAATTGTAACAGTATTGTTGCAATGGATGTATCTAAATCCACCGTTGGGTGTCTGTATTAAGCAGCATTTAGCAATAGCTTGAAACGAAACCGAATTCGCTTGCGGTGCACAACCATTTTTAACTACAAAACTGTATGTGTTTTTTGGTGATAAATCTAAGTCATCATTATTATTGTATTATTAATGGTGTTAGTTGAATGTTTTGTTGTTTATATATATATATATATATATCGATGTATGAATTAGGAACATTTTCAATCGATGTAATATCGAATCATTTTGTCGTTGGTTCTATACGTATGTAGCGTCTGCGCGGACATCTATATCTACATCTATGATATATTTCTCTATTTTTATACAAATTTTAAATTTTTCAATTTTCATTTTTTTTTTCTAAATTTTTTTTCTATTTTACATTCTATACATTATTCTTTTGATATTTTGAGCTTATTATAATAAATAGGCTTGTAAGGGACCTTTTCAATCGATGTAACATTAAATCATTTTGATCTCATCGATGCGCGCACCTATACATCTATCATCTATATATCTACATTTCTATGAATTTTTATTCAATTTTTAATTTTTTTTGTGTTGGATGATATTTCGTTAAGTATACTAAATAATTGTACTAAAATCATATATATGCCTATATAAATACTATTTATTTCTCGTTTTTTGCTCCAAAATGTTGTTATCAGAGACGCATAGAATTGTGTTGGTGATTTGTGTTGTTTTTCTAATCGTAAAACTATAAATCATATTTACTTCTTCCATGTGTTAAGAGGCAGAATAATTAATGTATACATACGTAGAACCATAAAATCAGTATACACGATAGATGAATCGACATTGACGGTAATATTGGTATTTTATTTTCATAAAGTATACATAGAAACTTTCGATGTATGTGTGAATTATCGCAAAGGTGTAAATGTGATAGATATATAAGCCTATTTATATGTTATTTTGGTTACTTACCAAATGCTTCTTTTGATTTTGTTGCATTAATATTAAGTTTATTCATATTTTAATAAATATATGTATATAATTGAATAATAAGTTTGTTTATTTATTGATAAAGGTATCGTCGTTGTTTGAAATAGTAAATCTTTTTTGTTATTTTGTATTTGTTTGTATATACTTCTGTTTGTTTAGCTATATATCTTTTGTATTCTATTGTATTTATCTATGTCGATATATAATTTTTAAAAATATATAGTGTTATTCCATGTTATTTATTTGTAATTTTGTATGTTGATGTATTGAAATAGTGAAAAAGGTTGAAAATATTAAGAGGTATTTAGTACTGTGTACCTGTTAAATTTGTTAAAAGGACTAAAAAAATGTCTCAATGAAATGATACAAGGCGTACATTTTAAAGGAAATCAGTTCTATTTCCATGCTATTTCTACAAAACACCTTAATCACCTCAATGAAAAAGAACAAAAACAAAAAGTAAGGAATTGCTATGCTATCCCCATACTATTCCAGTTAATGGACAATATTTCCCATTGAAATTTATGTGTACAGTAAATTGGATAAATAGAAATAGCAGAAAATGGATGATAGAATATTAATAGGTGCATAAAATGGATAATAGAAATATAATAGAAACTTCTTCGGAAACAATAGCGAATACAAACAACAGGGTTTGAAAAAGTCCAAAACGTAAGATCATAATCTAAGTGCAATTTTAAGTATAATTTTCCCGTCTTTGATAGCTCTTACATTTTCGTTTTCTTGAGTTTGATGAAGATAGCAATAAGGAAGGTAATAGTATACAAAAAAGCCTAATTTAGTACAAAGTCTTCCTGTCTGAAAAAGAAAACGTAAGAACAAAATAAAATAAAATCACCGCAAAAAGTACAGTATTACCATAAGGACAAGCGTAATTAGAGTTAGCTATTCTCGCATCGTAAGATATAGAAATCATTATACTATTTTGCCTTTATTTAGTATAGTTTACTACTCCATGTCCTAGTTGTATCATTGAAATTATTGTGAAAAAAATGGACAAATTGATAGATCGCGTTTACGTTTTTGTTGCTCCTCGTGACTCGTGACTCTACAGTAACTCGATTCTCTCGATGACAACACAACAACCAACAATCTAAATCTAGAATAAAGAAAAATGATGTGCTGCTGATGCTGATGATCTCTTCCATGTCCTAGTTGTATCATTGAAATTATTGTGAAAAAAATGGACAAATTGATAGATCGCGTTTACGTTTTTGTTGCTCCTCGTGACTCGTGACTCTACAGTAACTCGATTCTCTCGATGACAACACAACAACCAACAATCTAAATCTAGAATAAAGAAAAATGATGTGCTGCTGATGCTGATGATCTCTGCATGAGCCTCAGCTTACATTGTGAAAAAAATGGACAAATTGATAGATCGCGTTTACGTTTTTGTTGCTCCTCGTGACTCGTGACTCTACAGTAACTCGATTCTCTCGATGACAACACAACAACCAACAATCTAAATCTAGAATATAGAAAAATGATGTGCTGCTGATGCTGATGATCTCTGCATGAGCCTCAGCTTACTGGCTTACCTTCATACACTCCATACATACCATAATAATATGTAATTCGAAGACAAAAAATACACATTTTCTTTGATATTTTTAACACATAGCGTAATAATAATCTAAATAAAGATATTATAATATATATATCACGTCCATTCATAAGATCATACATACTTTTTCATTATTACTATCTTATTTCATTTGTAAAATGAGATACAAACGTAGCGCAGAGAAGAATAGCCTACAACATAAATAATATTTAAATAATCATGTTTGATGGTGATGACAACAATAATAATCTATTCGATCATCATGGTTATGACAATCAAACCCAAAAACAGGAACCGGAGGAGTATATATTAAAGATACAAATTACAAAGATTACTCGTGCACAACTATGCTCACTGTCTCGTGATGAAAGTAATGGTAACGGAGGGAATGAGTTTGCTTTACGTGGAAATCTAGGAAGAGGTGATTATCAGATGCATGGTATATTGAGTGACTTGAATAATAATATGCAACATGGAACAATATATTGCATTACAAATAATAAACCGCCGTACCCCCTTTCCTTACATATTGACACCTTATTACCATTTTGTACTCGTAACGATCACAAAAATGGCAAAAAGAGAAACACAAAAAGGTTTTATTTTCAGAGTCAATTCGAAGAGGATAAACCTATAAGCTTCCAGATATACGATTTTAATGACATACCCTTATCAAATCATAAATTTCAAACCTTAATTGTATATAAAGCTGAACGCTTTCAAGAATTAGGTACTAATTTAACAATCAACAACAACGGTATAGTTTCATTCCCAAATGCAAATTTAAACATAAGTAGTAGCAACATATCACAGAAATTTGATACAATACATGTAAATAATGCATATATTGCCCAAGCTATTGTTGATCAATTACAAGTATTATCTGATTCTGAATTGAAAATAATACAGACAGATACTCCATTTCCAGATGACGTTTTAGAGCAAGTATTCGGCTTAAACTTGCATATTTACAAATGGATTAGTAATGGTAATTTGGATGCTGGTTATATAGCAGAAGATTTATTGGAAATAGGTACAAACTTACAGATTCCATTAATACACTATGAAAATCCAAGCATAAAAGTAACTCGTGAAAATATGAACGATCGTGTAATCAAAGATGAAAGTGGAATTCCGATTTTAGATAAAGATGGACAAAAACGGATTAAAAAAGGAAGACGTTTAGTTGTTAATTCCAATGCCATACGTGCATTATTAATTCGAAGTATTCAAAACCTATTCAGTAATCAAAAAGAGTTGTCCACAAAAATGAATGAACATTTGGAAGGATTAAAAATATTTTATTATGATATTTATGAAAAACATATCAAATTAGAGCAAAATATTGATGGCTTAAATTGTCGAGTTGATGAACTAGAGCAACAACAACAAAATCAACAGAATAAGGGAGAATTAACAATAAAAAAAACGGTAGAAACGAGGTCGGGGAAACAGATAGTCGAGTATTCAGGTGATGCAAAAAAAGTATTGCTTGCAAGGCAAGAAAGCTTCGATCGTAATAACAATAACAATAATAACAGCAACAACATTACAATAAATACCATGGGTGTCAGCGCATCATCTAAGAAAGAAAATAAGAAGAAAGAAAACAATACATTTATTATAGTAACAATTGTGATTAATAATGAAGCAATTGTTGCAATAGATTTA
>LT649941.1:0-11336 GCA_900128395.1 Stramenopiles sp. TOSAG23-2
GTGCTATGATAGTGCTAATATCGGATATTTATATTGCCACATATCCATTAGTTTTGTAATTTCGGTCAACTGTCAATAGCTTTTTGCTCAAAATATGGTATATCAGTGCTGTGTAATGCTAATAGCTATTGCCAGTAATTTATCTGGGACTTTTCCATGCTTGGATCTTAATCTTCTGCTTAGCTGCTGAGCTGCTGAGCTGCAAAATTAAAATGTGATCACTGGAGATGATGCATGTAATAAATACTACAGGTATTATTCACTACTACTATTATTATTATTATCAATTTGAATAAATTATTATAAAATATATCAATCAATATAGAATATATAATATTCTGAACAATGCGGAGAGAGAGAGATTAAATACATATACATATATATATATAAGAAAGATATATAGATATATATAGATATATATTATATTTGTGTTTCACTGTATATATATATATATATTGTAATTTATATAATATTAGTAGTTTTTGTGCTATAAATATACATAGCAACATTTATCCACCACTCCTTCTTCATTTTTAAAGATGGAAGATGGGGAACTAAGTGATAATAGGCGTGATAGCTTTGATCGTCGTGGGAATAATAATCGAGATGGGGATAGAAATCATCCACCACAGCATCCGCGTGATGGTGGTGGACGATGGCCTGCAAGAGATAATAGGCGCGATCGGTACGATAACAGAAATCGCAATCCTAATCCAAGAGATTCCTTTCATAGACGTGATAGTTTTGATCGTCGTGGAAATAATAACAATAGTAATAATAATAGTTTTAACAACTCCAGGTTTGACCGTGGTCCACCTGCAGGACATAATAATATGGGACCGAATGAATTTAGACGTTCCTTCAGTGATCAACAACCACGCCAACACGGTAATGGTCCCCGTGGGCAATCTGGACCACCATCACAAAAGCCAATGCCAGCAAATCGTATGATGCCACGAGGTGTTAGCCGCAAGCAATCCTGGGGGCATAATAACAATAGTAATAATAATGATAATGGCCCTACACCACCACCACCACATAATAACTCCCTTCGACGTGTTACAAGTGAACCATGGGGTGGGAATAGTAACAACAACAACAGCAGCAACAATAATAATAATAATAATAATAGGAATCCAAATGTATTACCGCCACCGCCACCACCACCAAAACCACCACCAAAACCACCACCACCTTCAAATAAACCACCACCACCACCACCTTTGTCAAGACCACCACAACAAAATGTACGACGTTTAAACAATAATAACCTTAGTTTTACAAGACCAAGTCAAATTCCTATTGGCTCCCCAACTTCGTTTGGTAGCATACGCCATCATTCTTCCATGATGCGAGTAACGACTCCAAGACTGGAACCACCACCATCACCAATGGTTGCCGCTGATAAAGAGAAGAAAGAGAAATTATTGAAAATCATGGATGCATTAGATTTAGCTGTGAATAGGGCAGAATCAAATTTAGACGCTTTGCAAATGAAAAAAGAGGAAATGGAAAAAGAACTAAATGTGAAAGCAGTGGAAGATACAGATGCAACAATGAAAGTTATGGATCAAAGCAATCAAGAAAGTGGTGAACAAACTGCAGAAGAGCAACAAGCAGCATTAAGTATGGAAATAGCGAAAAAAATAAAGGCACATCGTAAGAAAATTTTGAAAAAAGTTATGCCTATTGGTGATATTGTGGAAACTGTGAAGGAAGCAAATAGGATGCGTGCATTTGCTGCTAGAGTTGGTTTAATGAAAATTTCAATGACCCCTGGTCCTGGTGTACCAAATAAAGAATATTTAGTCGGCGGTCCACATATACCAAATGAAATGACGTATGAAGATTTATTAGATACGAATGATGTTCCATTGTATCAAAGCCCGATGGAAACACCACAATGGGCATATAATGAAGCACGCCATAATCAAATTTTTTCATATGTTTTAAGTGCAGTTGCTACACGCAGAGCTGGGGTTGCATACCATGGCCGTGCCATGCGAAATACATATAATACTGCGTTGGAAAAATGGAGAAAACGCGTGAAAATGATTGAGGACGAGGAAAGATTGAAACAGATGGCAAAAACTGGACAATTGCCACCACCACATATGATGATGGCGGCAACGAATGGTAATAATAGTAATAATCTTAACAATAATACTAATAATAATATAAACAATAATAACAATAGCGATAGCAACGGTAATAGTAACAACAATAACAATAGTGCTGCTTCATTTGGAAATTCATCAATGCCACCACCATTAACACCAGGTGGAAGCTTAGCAAAAACAACTCGTTTAACGCGAAACACGTCCGCAGACATTGTCAACTCAGAAGCAGAAGTGTTGCAAAAAATTAAAGAGTTAGAAGAGGAGGAAATGAGAAAAGAACAATTCCGTAAAACATTAGCAGAAATTCCACCAATGATTTTTGATAGGAGGGATAGACGTTCGAAAATGATGCTTGCTAATATGAATGGTTTAGTGCATGATGTGATACAAGATGAAAGACAACAACGTTTGAAAAATCCATGGAGTGATGTAGAAAAACTTATTTTCTTAGAAAAGTTTTTACAGTTTCCAAAAGAATTTTGGAAAATTGCAAAATATTTGAAAAACAAGTCCACAAACGATGTTGTAGCATTTTATTATAATACAAAGCATCAAATGGATTATAAAAGCTATTTGAAGCAACATATGGGTATCCGAGCAAGGCAACGCGCTGGGAAAGATGTGGATGGCGATGAGACTAGATATGGGCCATTGTCATTGGATAAAATTGGAAAGCCACCGCCAAAGAAGGAACCGGAAAAAATTGGAGGTGGAAGGTGGCCTAAGAAGAAACCTCAACCATCACCAAGTGGTAAAAAGAAAGATGGATCGTCAAATTTATCAAAAGCTGAAATAGATGCCAAATTACTGAAGGAACGCATGCAGGTTCAACCAGAATTGTTATGTTCAAGTGTATGGGCATTGATACGGGAAATGGCGTCAAAATTGGGGATTAAAATTCCAGCATATGGTTCAAACCCAATTATAAGTGGTGGGGGCAGCGAAGGGGAAAAATCATCTTGTTTATCCTTGGGCGAATTGGCATTAGATTCTAGTTATTCTGAATGGCCTGAGGACCATTGGTCCAGATTCATGCCAATACCATATGATTTCACGCAGCAACCATTAGCAAATGAGCGATTTAAAGAAGAGCCAAGATGGGCTGATTGTAAATGGGTACGATTAGAAACCAATCCTGCCTATGATCAACCGACTGATTATTACCAATATCGCCTAGTTGCTGCCGCACGTTCTTGTGTAAAGCCAAATAATCGTCCAATGTCAAATGTCATGCAAACATTAGCAATGGTAAACGTTCGTTGGAAAGGGCAGATGGAGGAAAGTATCAAAGCAAGGAGGAAAGAATTAAATCGCCGTAGAATTGAAATTTTAAAACGTGCACATAATATGCGTCAATCAAATAATCGTCGGAGTCAATTAGGAAAGCGTGGTCGTGGCCGTGGCCGTGGAAGAGGACGAGGTCGTAAACCTGCAAAGAAATTAAAGAAAAAAGGCAAAGGAAAGAAAGCAAAACCAGGTAAGAAAAAGAAGCGATTGAAGCCAGGTCCAAAGCCGAAGAAAAAGATACCAGAGAAGCCAGCGAAAAAAAAGAGAAAATATAAAAAGCGTAAGAAACCAAAAGAAGAAGACGAGGAAGAAGAGGAGGATGATGACGAAGAAGATTCAGATGAGGAAAGTGATAGTGATTCAGATTCAGATTCTGATTCAGATTCAGATGACGATGAAAATTCACGTAAGAAGAAAAAAGCTAAGAAAGATACATTTGTAATTGATAAAAAACTTGTAATCAAAGGACCTGCAAGTAATAAATGGGCCCAGGAAGAGAAAGAAATGTTTTTGGTGCATTTGCGTTCATTTGGGAAGGATTGGCCACGTATTCAAACGTACATTCAAACAAAAACACATGCACAAATACGTAACTTTTATCAAAATTACAAATACAAATTAGATTTACCTGGAATTTTACAACAGCGTGAAAATGATATTGCAAAGAAAAAGAAGAAAGAAGAAAAGGAAGCAAAGAAAGGAAAGCGAAAGCATAAAGAAATGTTGAAAGAGCAAAAACGATTGAAAAAATTGCAAAAACAACAAGAGCTGGAGCAACGTAGACAGGAAGAAGATGAACGGAGAGAAAAATTAAAAGCAAAAAGACAACGTGCTAATGAACTCGCGGAAGAAGGAACACCAGATGATAAAGAAAAGAATGGAACAAGTAGCAAATCTTCAACTGGTAGGCGTGTAGGCAGACCATCCGGTAGTGGAATCAATGGACCACGCCCTAGTTCAATCAATGCAAAATCCATTAGCGCTAATAGTAGTACTGGATTAACTTTAAGCGGTAGCCAAAGTCCTGGTAGTCCATTGGGTGCAACACCGCGTGCATTAAAAGAAGTACGACGTTTATTTCATACTGGGCGTATCACACCAAAGACCAGCCCAGATGGTGACAGTGTTCCAGGTATTCGTAATACTATTGGTAGTGAAGTGAAAGGTGGTGGTAGTAGTTTAAATCCAAATAAGAAGTAAAAAAAAATACGAAAGTAGTAGTATAATTTTTCATTTTATACCTGTATTATTATGTATGTAGTATATTTAATAATAATACCACTTAGTATATAGCTATATTTAGTACAGTATTGCACTATTATTATACAATAAATAATACATACAAATAAAAAATATAATCATCATGGTAAATATAGATATATATATATATATACATGTATATATAAGAATATACACAACAATCAGAACCAACATCTCCGTTACTTCCTGTTTTCATTTGTAAGATATCTATTAGAAAAATAGAAATATTGCAATGTTCAAGGTAAATAGAAAGAATAATAGCAATAATAATAAAAATAATAATCATAAAAGATGGCAGAATAATAATGTATTTTTATTATTATGTGTATTTTTTATGTTAAATGTAATAAATATTCATGGAAAACGTAAAAAAAATAACAGACGGGATAGAAATAATATGGATGATGATGGGCCGACGCTAATAGCGGGTACATATTGTGCCTCGCAACGACAATTTAAGTTTGACCCTGTACCACCTGTATTGAAGGCAAAGAAAGCACCAAAGGAAACTACGATGTCATTTTGTACACAATTTAAATTCAATACTTGTTGTAATCGAACACATACAGATTTTGCATTGTTACGTGATAGACAAGTTGCTGCAGCTAGAATGAATGGCGAATGTAGGAGGCAGACAGAGTATGTGCATTGCTCGCATTGTCATCCGGAGGTAGGCACGAAGAAAATCAAGGGTATATGTAAATCATTATGCAATAACTGGTACAAAGCATGCAGTATTGAATTTTTTAGTGGTGGTAGTCTTTCTGCTTTAACGCCATGTATGGATACCTCTTTAATCTGCTCTCGATTAGATAATATTGTTTCTAATGGGGAAGACTTTTGTAAACGTATGGGATACGTAGTTTTTGAGGATGATAATAAAAATGGAGAGAGATGTTACGATGGATCTGTACCACAAACTATTGGTGTCCCTGATCCATCAGAAATCAAAAGTGTATTTGAAAGATATCATACCAATTATGATCAAAAATATTCTAAATATATTTTTGCTATTGCATGGAGTGTTGTTGTAATATTTGCCAGTGGATTTATTTATAATAAATTTATTGTTAAAGATGATGATGATGATTTTTTAAATATGAATGATGATTTTTCATCACCAATAAAAGGAGTGGCAACAACAACAGGATCTACAACAATATCATCTAGTAATAAATAATGTGTACGAAGGAGTAGTAAGAGGAGAGTGTATGTGTTTTTGTGTTAAAAATTAAATTCGTACACTCGGTAAAATATATATATATATTCATTAATAGAGATATTTACCTCCTCGGTAATTCCTGTTATCGACACATATTGTGAGATACGTTCGTACGTACGAAACGTATTTTAAATATGTCAGCTTTTCGTTAAGTTCTTCTTTTGAGAGTAGTATAGGAATTATCACGAGTAGAAACAAAAAATTAAGACACGCATCATGTGCAGATATATATATACGCTTCTTCGTAGGATATGTACTTCATACGGAGAGTAAATTAATACAGTAATGAATATTATATTTTTTTTAAAATAACAAATTCATTTTTTTTATCTTAGCTAATTCTTTAATATTCTTTCGAATGAAAATTTTAATATTTTTTAAAAAATACATGTACACTCATCTAACATGTGTTAACAATGCAATATTATTTTGTTCAGAAAAATACTACTAACCCTAAACAATTACATTATCATACATACACATGTATCTAAACGTCGAACATATCCATAACCATAGAAAAATATTTCAACCTTTCCTTTTAAAAACATTCATAACAATCTAATACTATTATAAAAACAGCAATTCGCATATCAGCCATTACTATACCCTGAAGGTTTCGATAGTAAAGCTTCATTCGCGTGCGCTTTTCCCGGTGATGCTTGGGAAAATTATAATTATAATATATGTATTAATCTATTATCAATGATAAAGTTTAACCATCAATATACGCCAATAAATACATACATACATATATATATGATTCATAAAGTATAATACTATATATACTATACTTCATGAACCAAAAAAATATATCATATTCATATATATATATATGTATTTTCTTGTTGTAACATATTGATAGTAAAAAAGGTAACTCAACACTATATTGTTGACTTATCAAAAACCTACATTTAGCAACCGACAAAATGAATGATGAAAAATTACTAACCAATATGATTTACAAATCAGATTTCTCGCCTCCTAATTTAATGGATTTAAGCATACCTAATGGTTTTTTGTGTTCTTTAATACCAGAATCACGTTCTTCTTGGTTTTTTTCATATGTTGCTTGAAGTTCTTTTAATGCTTCATCAAAATCATCGTTCAATTTTTTAATTGCATCTTCATGCTGTTTGATTTCTGCTTTAAGCTCTTCTGGTTTTGCATACCATTCTTTCATGAAAGTGATTTGTTCTTCACTGCACAAATCTTCATTGTCTGGGTATGTGCATGATGGTCCTAAGTTTTCATCTGCAAATTCTTTCATTGCGTCATAATCGCGGCCACCTTCGTAGTCACTCCATTCACCGTTTACGTAGTATTTAACGGTTGGGTATCCTTTAACGCCATGCTCACTGCAAAGTCCTTGATGTACAGTGCAGTCAACATCTCCGATAACAACGGTCTTGGAATCTTTAAAAGCATCACCTAATTGGTCCCAAGCTGGTTTCATACGTTTACAGTGACCTCACCAAGGAGCAAGGAACTTAACAAAAGCTCCTTTACCTGAGGAAGTGATTTCACTATCAAAGTTATCCGGGTTCAAATCAACTGCACCGGCATTAGCAGTAGCAGCAATAGCTGCGATAATTAATAAAGTACGTAACATTATTTCTTTAATAAAATTCTTATTATTCTATAGATAACAATAATATAAAAATATATATGTGTGATATATATGTTCTATATTGTATATACGTTGCGACGGACGTTCATCCATACCATCTCCATCTTATACATTTTTCTAACAAGAAGATTTACAAGTTGTTGGTAATGGTATTTACCTGCTAATTTGATGAAGATTAAAAACAAACTCATCCTCGTGTTTTAGATAGTATACCGAATGAAAAAACTACCTTGGATCCAACGACATCGTTTTCCTCGTTTAATATAGAAATAGCATTATCAGATATTGTTGTAAGTTTGCAAACTCACGTCCACACAATTCGCTAAAACCGTGTAATCTGGTAATCCGCCGCGTGTCAATTCTAACACACAACTATGAAACATTTTGACGCTTGTATCCCTTGCTGTGTCAATGCTATTAATTAGCAGATACATAGCAACGGATATCCATCATGTGAGTGCTATCTCGATACTATTGTATTAGCAGGTGCATAGTGGGGGGAATCTATATAAAATCATTTTTGCCTTTTGATAGGAAGCTTATACTTGTTAGTGATCAATTATTTCTATATAAATCACGTCCCAATTTTCCATCCATTTTCAATGCTATACACCTGCTAATTAATAGCATTGACACAGCAAGGGATACAAGCGTCAAAATGTTTCATAGTGTGTGTAAGATTATAGGGAATGAACTGAAATTGGTGCCTTGTTGTTGCCTCTTGTTATGGACTTGTGCTGATGTATTTTGCTTTGTGCTGCGGTGGCCATGCTTGCTTTTGCGGGCTTGATTCAGATTTGCTCAAAATATAACATCAAATGCTAGTACAGGTATTATCAAGCACCTATAATATTTATATTGTGCATTGTGCTAAAACCGAAAGTGCCAAAAAAAGATATTTTGGTGCTTTTTTTGTGAGCTTCTTGCAGCGGTATGGTTGGCAGGGCAGGAGGCGAGCTTTTTGATGGTTTAGTAGGAAGTAAGGCATGCTGTGTACTGTAACTTCTAGTAATGATAGTCGATCCTTCGACACTTGATATCATAACTATTGTATATGGCTGTTAATACTGGTATTACAAATGAAGACAGTTGGTGGAGTGCCGTAGGCTGGAAATACCATTGGTATAAAGTAAATGAAAATAAAGAAGGGGAAAGTGATTAGATAAACTCACATATATATATATATATATATATATATATATGAGAGAGGTGTCCCTTTCTTCTGTTTTCTTCTCTCAAGAAGACTTAAAAATATAACATAATTTTTAGGTTTGAAAGGGAGGGGGAGGTCTTGAGCAGTAGTATTGATTTCAATACTGCTGTTCGAGGCCACCTTAGCCCAATTTATAATATACTGTAATTTTATAAATCGTGGCTTAGGTCGATTAGACTAGGTCTAGAGACTTGGGCCAGGTCCATCACTACAATTCAGCATGGGGATAGGGGGGGGGGTTCAATTCCCAACGAATGAGGCAAAAATCTTATTTCTTGTGAAAAAAGAACGTGTGAATATCTTACTCCTCCTCCCACATCAAAGTATACGTACTAGTACGATGAAATACACTCCTATATTCAATACTATGTATATATTAACATCATTATTGATAGGGGAAACAAAGAACTATTTCACACAAAAATCATGCACAAATCGCACGTTTCTTCTGCCGTATGCCGTAGCCGAATAAAAAAAGATGTAAGACATAGAATAGAAGAATGAATGTGAAGTAGATACAAAATGTAACCTATCCTGTAACAAGTTATTGCAAAATCACGAAGAATATTTATATACAAAAACAACAAAATTCCTATTTCATTCATTGATTTATTTATCTATAGTTTTCACTATAAAAAATTTCATAATTATATGACATCCTTTGTAGAAGATTATTTTTTCACATATTTACATGAAAAAAAATATCATTTAAATAATATTATATTACATCCAGATTTATTTACTGGAAATATACATACATTGTTATCAACACATTCATTGTTGCAATTATCAATGGTATGTAAAGCGTATTATAACGTAACGCATGTTGATGCAGTGGTATGGACACCCGTTTTATTAGAAAAATATGGTAAAGTAACACCAATACATAAAATATTCAATAAATTATATCCTTCACCTTTTAATGTTATCAATAAAACAACAGAAGTTTTAGATAAATTTCATCCTACACATGTTATTGAAATTGATTTATTATTGAAGCATGGATATGATATTAATGAGGAAGATGTTAATACAGGTAAAACACCTATATATCGTGCTGCTGAAATGAATTTACCAAATGCCATGCAAATTTTAATGAATCGTGGTGCAAATGTAAATTATATAAATAAAAAAAGAGGAAATTTTAATTTAGCAATAGCAGCAACATATCGTGGTGCAATTAATAGTTTAGAATTTTTAATGGAACTTGATTTTAATGGAACTATGAAATCAAAAGATAAATGGGGAAATACATTACTTGATGTTGCAATTTATCGTAATAAACAAGATATTGTTGATTTTTTAATTTTAATTGGTAGAAAAAAAGAAATAGATGAAAAAATACTTTTATTTGATAGAATTAATTTATCGAAGAAGAAGGGAAAAAAAGTAAAAAATGATGAGGAGGAGGAGGAGGATGAAGAAGAAGAAAATGAAGAAGATGAGGAGAAGGAGAAGAAGGAGGAAGATCATGCTAAAAATAATAATAAAGAAAATCATGAAAAAGAAGATGTTGATGGAAGCAATAATAATAATAATAATAATAGTGATGAAAATATACCTTCCACAAATGTTGAATTAAATTATAATCAAAAAGTACGAAAACATCGTAAACGATCTATTTCAGATAATAACGATAAAGCATTAACCGCATTATATGAAAAAATGAAAGAAAAATATAGTACATCAAAACCATTAGTTAATGCTGCAAAAGATAAAAATTGGGAAGATGTATATATCATGTTAGGATTGGATAATATTAATGATAGTTTAGCTGATACATATTTTTATTCACAAAACAAGAAAAAAAGTAGTAATGATGATGATAAAGCAGCATGTGAAAAAAATCGTGGTTATGGTAATCATAATATTAATAATCCTAATATACAAAATAAATTTGGTTTAAATAATGATAATTGCGAAGTGGATATACGTTCACAATTTTTTCATATAAATGATAAAAATTCATTTGGATTTACAGCTGTACATTATGCAGCGATAACAAATGATATAAATCATTTAATTTTTTGCCATCGTAATGGTGCTAATTTAGGATTATTAGGTAATTTTGGGAGAACGCCTACAATGCTTGCATCAATGAATGGACATTATGAACCACTTGAATATTTATTAATATATTCCCCAGAAACTATACATACAAGATATGATCATAGTAAAACTGCTGCTACGTTTGCTACTGGTTTTACAAGTTGTTTAAATTTAATCAATTCATATAAAGGATGTGATTTAGAAACGTATCATTCATGGGAAGGATTTGCATATACAGGGTTGGTTATAAATCGTGAGTCGATGTGAAAAAAATATGATGTGTGCGTGGGCGTGTTTTTGTAGAAGGGGCGGGTAGTGTACAGTAAAATGTGTAAAAATTTGTTTTTTCATTAAAAATAGACGTATGATATGATATGAATATCTCTTTAGATAAAAATACGAAAAGCGTAACGTCTTATTTTTTTATAACACACAAACACCACACGTCCCTTTTCTAAACTCCAAACTTCGCATAATTAATTCGATGTACACATACCAGAACTCGTACTTCTTCTTAATAGCTCCCTAAAAAAAATAATCCATATCGTACACCACTAT
>LT649942.1:0-11336 GCA_900128395.1 Stramenopiles sp. TOSAG23-2
AAATTCTGCTATCCCTAATTTCTGAAAACGTGAAATGTCAAAATTATTTTGCCATTTGATAGGAAAAATGGTATACTAGTGGAGACTAACTTTAAAAAGGTATTTTCAATGTTTTTCCTTTGTTTTCATGTAATGAAATGAAAAATCCATCATCATAACAAGGAATTATAAGAATTTAGGTTGAAAATGTTGAAAATGATGAAATTTTAATGAAAATATGCGAGTTTTAATGGTATGTAGTTATAAACACGTGATTAAGGTTTTCAGCATGCTTTTTGAACAACAAAGGTTCCAAAACCATCTAATACTAATTATAGATTTTAGCAGATGATAGATGAAGTGCCCACCTGCCCACATTACAAACAACTGTATTAAAAAAATAACATCTATAAAACAACTAAGACAACAATGATGTAAAAACGATTAAATGTAAAATCAATCGTTCTGTCAATTTCTTTTTAAATTGTTCTATATATTATTTGCTAATTCGATTAACGGTCCATTTCATATTGCCATTTTTTTTTGTATAAGAATATATATATATATCCCACTGGTAAGAATCAAAAACATGGAAACATCACATCGTCATCATGAAAAACATAAAACGCATCCAGTAAAATTTAGTATTATACAATTTACAGGAGAGGAAAGTGGATATCCAGTCACGGAGCTTCAATATTATACGGATAATACAAAAGGATGGTTATCACCAAGATTTTGCGATTATCCTCAAGAAATGGTATTACAATTTCATCATCATTGCCGTATGAGTTCAATACAAGTTTTATCACATGAGTCAAAAATTGCAAATAAAATTGAAATATTCATTTCCGATGGTAGAAATGCAGACCCGGATACATTAGAATGGACTCGTTTAGGATTTTTTACGCTTGGCGATAACGAAGATACAAAATGGCAAGCTCGTGAATTGAAAACGGTTGATGTTGCTGGACAATTACGATAAATATGGATAATGCCAAGGATGAGAAACCTGCAGCTACAGCTGGTAATATTATAGCAAAATATATTCCAATAGATGCAGAAGATGTAAAAATCAGAAAGTTGTGGGATAAAATGGATGCAGATCAATCTGGCACTCTAAATCACGCCGAGCTTAAAGAAGGATTTAAGATGCTTGTGAAGGATTTATCTAAAGATCAAGTCACAAAATTACAAGCTGGTCTAGATAAGGACAAATCTGGTAGTGTAAATTATTTAGAATTTAAAGCGTTCTTTCAAAGGCACATAGGAAGTGGTAAGAAGAAAACAAAAGACGATGCGAAGGCTGATGAGCCACGAACCGGAGTGCAAACCAATGAAAATACGGACAACGCGGTACCCAATCTAATTGAAATTCATGTTACAAAGGGTTCATTAGGTATACAGTTAAACAAAATACCCGGTAGAAAAACAAGCTTATTAATCAAAAAAATAGATCCAAATGGCCCATTAAAAGACAAAAAAAATTTAAAGCTTGGGTATGTGTTATATAGTGTAAATGACGAGCAATGTTATGAGAAGACGTCGATGGAGTGTATGCGTCAACTTAAAAGTGCTGGTAGACCAATCAAATTGAAATTTTGTCCTTTGAAGAGCCTGCCTACCACACCTCGCAAATAAATTAAATGATAGGGAGAGACAGAGGGGAGGGTATATTTTAATTTATTTCGTATCATAAAAAATTATTTTTTTTTTACGAACACTATAAATTATTACGTATTGTTGTACAATTGTACCATGTAGCATAGCTTATAACGATCTCATACGTTGTAACATTTTCTCGTGTTTTTTACAGTACCATCTTACTTAAGTCAAAAATATCAAGACCAAACTTTTCAATCTCTTCCACAAGTACTTCTGGCTTTCCTTCTGATGCTTTTCCAAGACCAAGGTACACATTTAAAAAGTAATTTACTAATTGTAAATCTTCTATATCATCTTGGGTCTCTGGGGGATTGCTGGTAGTTTTTAGATGATCAAAACACATACTTAATATATGCTCTTCTTTTGCCAATATATAGGCCAAACATGCACCAACTCGCCTTGAAAATTTAAACCTTTCCGTCTTTTTCTTTTCAATCATCTCAGCATCAGACTGAGGTTTTAAGCCCTCAATAGTTGCAATCGAGGGTATGATAAATGGCAAACCATATTTAATGCCTATTCCAGCACCAAATTGAAACAAAGTTGTATCATCAGCCTGTACACCCAAAACATCCCTTCTTTGGCAGTTTAATGTTTGTGATGTCAATGCATCATAATATGCTATAGGATCTTGCCACATATTTGCTTGATATCCGGTACCTAACGTTTTGTTAGAGTTCACAGATGTACTTGATACACCTTTTGTATTATCACTCATTCCCCCGTTACTCTCTTCCTTAACATCTTTCTCCGTGGCGTCATCAACTTTCTCTGAAAGATCATCGACTTTCTTTGCAGTGTCATCGACTTTTTCTTCCTCATCTTCTTCTTCCAAATCATCACTTCCAAGAACTGGTAAGGGGCCCACACCATTTTTCAAACTTCGTTTCCATTCATCGTCTAATAATTTCAATATATTAACCCATCCATCTAAACTGCCATTATCATTCTTTTTCTCATACGCCTTGAATGCCTTATTTACAATTTTAAACCACTTTTCATGACCACCCTTAGCTTTATCAATACTAGTTTCACCAGTATTGATATCTTTGAAAGAGAATGCATCTTTCAACCCGCATGCACGTTCCATGTCAGCAATTTTTAGCTTGTTTCCGCTCGACGATGCAATAAAATACTTACATGCATGTTTGACTTGATCAGCATTTGTCAAACGTCCACTTATAATGTACGTCTTGATTTCTTGATTTTGTTGTGTCTGAAGCTGATTATATTCATTTCTATCAACCACTTTTAGCAATTTCCTTTTGTCTGGATATTTGACGTAATCTTTAGCCAACGCAAAATCTCGATTCTTCCATAGATTGTTTTTTACACTCATCATATTAAGCCGAAATTTACGATAGTTAACGATTCCTTTCTGCATCTCAACTTGGGCCATTTTGTAGTCTAGCTCATTATAATATTGTACGCCAGTAGTAACATTAACTAAATCAATTCGATGTTTTGGTAATAAATTTATGCCAAGATAAATTTCGGCAAATACAATTGGAAAAAATTCATGTCCCGGCCCCTTAATGGTCGAGCCTTTGCTAGTGCTACTGTACTCTCTTACATTTTCTTTTAATCGTTGAGTTAATAGCTTTTTCAATTTTATTTTCCTTGTAGTGTCAAGGGTTTTTTTGGATGGTTTCTTTTCTTGTACATCTTTCACCTGAGCTTTCAATGCTTTTGGAGTTGAAGGATTTCCTTCAAAACGCAACCTCTGGAGCCTCCAATTAGCAACTAGCATCATTGCAACCGACAAAGCACCTTCATCTTTAATTTGACACTGAGAGATGTCCAAATCGGTTAATCCACCATGTTTAGAGCTAAATCGGTTATGTCGGTGACAAAGCGCCCTTGCAAGAACATGAGCCCCCCTGTTTCCAAGTGCCACACTTCGCAGCGATAAGCGTTTCATGGTTGATCTACCAGCAACACTGTGTATTAAGGCATTTAAACCATCCATTCGACCAAAACCCTTTGTAACTAATAAGTCTGCAATATCATTTTCATCCATGATTAAGCTTTCCAAGCGACAACTACGACTACGTGGTTGAACTTCAACAACAGAACCAGGACTAATATACGTGCCTGTAAGAGAACGTATTCTATATCTTGTTTCTTTGGCTGGTACGTCTCATTATTATTACCCTCTATCAAATACTCATGTGGAACCCATTCTGACATTTCATCGTCCGTCGTCATTTGAATTTTCATGGAGCTTTCGTTACGACATGTGCCACGAAATTCTATATATCCTCCAGGCATCTCCTTAGATTCATCACCTTCAAATAACCCTAAGGGTACCAATTTGGACGCATAAGCGGGGTTTCGTTTGTATTTATTATATTCGGTTTTATCATAATATAGATATTCAGCTTTTGCTTGAGTTGGATCGTTCGCAATAACTACATCATCAATACGCTTAGTTATTATCTTCAAATACATTACCTGCGCCATTCCTTGCTCATTATCCCTTAAGGAACCATCGTCATTCTTTAGTATATAAGCTTGTCGGCTGTGGCGTATGCGCACACGCAAATTGTGCTTTACCATGTAAGAGGAAGGCAAGGAAACACAGCTTCTCTCAACTATAGGATATATCTGTTCATTAGTAGTGTCGTAAATCTGCTCCCCCCATTTTTCACGCCATTTTGCATCTGTTTTTGTCCATATGGGCATGACTTGCACATTTCTCCCATTATCAAGCTCCCGTATTACTTCACAACGAATGTATCCTGGGCGCTGCCGTCTTACAAACACAGTATCACCAGGAGAGTTACCTTCTCTCGGTTTCAATACAATTAAATCGTATGGTATACCAGCCATATAGGTTTTATCCTTCAGCTGAACATCTAGTGATTCGTTATAATCTACAAGGTTATAGAATGTTAGTATAGTTGCGGTTAAAAATAGCAGTAGTGTTAACAATGTCAGAATATGGTAAAGGAATGTGGGAAATTATTTTATAATACCTACCTTTAATAATTCCAATTTGATATTGTGCAATGTTCTTCGCTAACATTAAGGCACCTAAACCTGTAATGGCATTTCCTCTTAAATCTAAATGCTTCATTGACGGTTGGTTAGATAACACTCGCGATAGTTTACTGACACCTTTATCACTTAAATTATTAGCGCCAAGATCCAGAGACGTTACCGTTTGATTTGTAAACAAGCCTTTTGCCAGAGCATCGATACCATTAATACCTAGACCACACGCTCTTAAACTTAACGTAGACAACAGTGGTTGCGGTTTCAGAAATACAGACATAACCGGAGCTTTGAGGGTAGAATACTTCTTGTAAAAAGCTTTTACTTGTTCTTCAACTAGTGCATCTTTGCTCTCTTCCACACTTTCGTCCGTATCAAAAGCTTCTGTACCCGAATTAATAGAAATACCAGTAAGCAAAACTTGTAGAGCTTTTGCACCATGTACACCTATATCCGTATAATTCAAATTTAAATGAGTAATCAAAGAGCGACATTGCAAGAATAGCTCCACCATGGATGACTTATCAAATTCCTTCGCTTCAGCTGTTTTGACAGCTTCGACATCTTCTGCTGGCACGGTAATCGTCTTCTTGATATCCTTGCCGTCCTCTATCGCCCGTAAAGTTTTCGCTGTATCACGTCGGACGTCATAGGTACCATCATTTACTAACATGACCGTTCCATTTTCTTTACGGTGTACCCAGCCTTTCATCCCCTCTTTTAAATGGGAAATAGCATATGGTGTAACTAATGATAAACTTCGTTCCCATACTTTTGTTGCGCCTTCTAACACATTTATATTTTTCAACGTTGTCATTCTTCTATTAGGTGGCAATTGTCTAAGAAGCCCCACTACCCTGCGCAATGCACAGAATGCTACAAAGAACATGTGCTCTCGTGTTGAATTTTTATACTCACTATAAAAATTAGAATTCATCTTCTCAAACTCTGTTGTTTCACTATCCGTCAGCAAGAACGAATAATTGTTGTTCCATTGCCACAATTGATCTTCTACATAAATATTATAACCACTTCTAAAGTCACCCGATCCATGCATACGCAAAAACGTTTGCAACGTATTATTGAAGTTATTGTCTTTAACGACTTTCTCCTCGTTCCCGTAAACCGCTTTCTGAATAAAACAAATCATGGGAACAAGATCACCATTTGCATGCTTCCATTTGGTATTAACAAATCGACCATTTTTATCGGGATTATTCACAAATTTTTTAATATTCATTAAATTATCTTGACTGACAGCCTCCTCTTTCCCCGTTTCCATGTTGTAGAACAAACACTTATGCTTCCCGAAGTTCCGAGCTTTCGACATACTTTTAATGCTATTTTTGATACTATTCGTATCCATATCATCTACACTCGTAATCAAACATTCCGCACCTTCTAAAATGAACCTGGTAAGATTTTCGGCACGCCCAACGTCATCGCTAACAGTAGAAGTGTCCTTACTCATGAAGATTTCCCATACTTGAAACTCTAGCATTGGCCTTCCGCCTTCAGATTCAACTCGTTTATACTTTTTGAACCAGGAGTCACCACCGCCATTACCACCAGCGCTTTTTTTTCTACCTTCCTCCACGTCATAATCTACCATATCACTGTATAACGAAGGCATATTACCAATATAAGGTCCTTGCAAGGTTATATTTGAGCTTGCATCAGACCACGTTTCTTGTGTTGGAGGTGGCACTTCAGTCCATGCTGATCTCTGCCTTTGTGGCTCTGATCGTAAACGATCCTCTTTTTCCTCTTTTAACATATAATATTTTCCGTTATGATATACAATATCATGTTGGTTGTACTCTCGCGACTCAATATCCGTGTTATAATTACCTTTAAATGACAACGTACTTTCATACATTTGATTTTTGAATTGAGAAAGAAATTCTTGTGAAATCCCTCTGCCTTCGCCCTCTTCTGCCGCCATTTCTGGGTCTATTCCAAACGGATGTACAATTACAATAATTGGTATATTACTCAATTTTTGTTTGTCATAATCAGAAAGATTTCTGTTTCTAGCAAACACCCTATCGTTCTTGAAAAATTCACATGCATTATATCTATGATTTGAGTCCGAATTAGACTCATTTCTTAAATTCATGTTGTCAAATTCTATCCTATAATGGTATAGCGGAATCGGTTTTGTAACAGTTGCCTCTGGCATTTTATTTTGATTTTCGTCCTCATCCTCTAAATTCAAATCAAGGAGCTCATCCATAGATGGTATTTCTATTTTTGGAATTTCAAGAGGTGGCATCATCTCCTCACCCAGTTGAAACGTAAAATCTAAAAGCTCATTCGTATCACTTGCAAAGGCACCGTCCGGTTTATCATATGGGATAACGTTTAAAATAACGCAAGTTCGCAAATGGCCATCATTCCCACCAACTTTTATTGCAGCTCTGGCACCTGGTTGTGGCAAACATATTGACATAGGATCACAATTTGTAAGTATTTCACCTGTGCTCAATAACTCGACGTCAAAGTCATATTTTATGGTTTCCATTTTGCTTACTCGTTTTGCCTTCAACATGTTCGTTCTTATAGAGTTTTTTGTATCGCTTTTGGATTTGATGCTTTCATTGATTTGTATCTTTTTCACGCTATATGACATTGGTAGTTTACACCACTTATTTTGTAACGCTAAAGGAACGCGGATACCACTTACAGTACACTCTTTCATTTCCTGTCCAGCATACTTTCTACACCACCTTGTCCCGTACGTAAAACTAGTGGTTAACACTTCATCACCTGGAGCTAGCACGTAAATTTGATGTATATTTGTGCGTCCATCAATATCTAAGGTAAAACCTTTATTTTTTTTGTGTGTCTCTTGGTCGTTGTTTTCTCGCTCATCCAAATGTCGACATTCAACAGTGTATATATCTGTTTCTTTGTCATACCCAATAACATGGCCGTAAAAATAATGATATGGAAATTTTGAATCAGCTGTAAAACGGCTCCGTACATGAACCATCGCCTTATTTGTAGCCTTTAAAGTATTTGGATCAATTCCAGGATTTCTTGTTGAGTCAGCCTTAACATCACCTTTAAAAATAATAGACAATAAGTTTTGTTAGTAAGAAAGTATAAAAATTTAAAGAAGTGTATTTCAGAGGTATCATATACTATTATGGATCTTGAGGTTATACTTACATGGCCATAATTTAAGTGCAGACACTTTCTCCATTGTAAAACCGTTTTCGAATCGAATGTCATACAGATATTGATATGGCATATCCGTCGGTTTGTTATGTCTTTTTACAATCTTTGCTTTATCACTTAATCGGTATCCTTCTAAATTTGGATTGGCTGGCTTCGAGTCCAAATATTTATGCACCATTTTCAATTTACGTGCAGAAATCGCAGATATAAGATCATCTTCAGGCAATTGCGTCTGCTCCAACTCGAATTGTACTTTCAACGTATCTTTTCCAAGAGCTTGAATTTTCTGTGTCAACTTATTTTCGCTTTCATCATCGTCATCTTGATCTTCTTCTTCACCACTCATTTCTTCGCCATTCAAAAATTTATATTCGATCTCTTTATCAATTGAAGGGAAAAGTCCATATGGACGCGAATGGGCAGGTCGAAATTCATTATTTGTACATACGTAACCATCTATTTCTGTAATATCGTACTCCTGCAACACATGAAATGGTGGTAATGGGTAATAGGCTTGAATGTCATACCCACGCTTACAATTTTCAAATATTTTGCCAACAAGTCCCTCAAGATTTGGACAACTTGAAGTAGGTCTATCAATAATCTCCACATTATACTTCCAATGAGTAAATGGGATCAAACCAAAAATATCATGGTAAAGTCCTGGTCCTATCATTTCTGATTTATCCCCATTTGTAATTTTTATTATTCTTGCTATTGCAATCCGTTTACCATTTTTTGGATCTTTCTCCCCAAGATCATTTAATCGTATTAATACATGTCGGAAATCATCCTCGTCATCAGGTATTTCATTCTCATCTTCTCGCAACATTGGATCTGGCGGGTATACACTTTCGTTATTTGCTTTGTCGTAAAGCTCCTGGTCTTCCTGTAGCAATTCCACACTGATGGCACTAAATTTTAGCTCTAATTCAGGATTTAACCAAATATCCTCGCGTCTCACGCCACTTTGTTCTTCCCCATTACCCAAGAGGAGATCGTAAGTATTATTATTTACAATACGGATACGAGACGGAACGCAAATGTCACCATAATCACGAACGCGGATAGTGTCATTTCTTTTTAACCCGGGCATAACACGAATCCAGCTACTTTTCGCAATTGTTGTTGAGGTTGATTTACTTTCTTCCCTGTCACCAAAAGCGTTATTATCAAGTGGTAATAAATCGTCATCGAAAAATTTTTCGGTGGCATTTAACTTCAAAAGTCCTTTACCGTTTTCTTTGTCTTTTGTAAACATTACATTTTCAAACGCCTTCATACGCCTGTAGTAGTGAAACGAGTAGATTAGATTTATTATGTGGTATATAATATAAAAAGTATGTATTTATATTGAGGGTTAGTAAGAAAAAGATATTTTCTGAGTATTTTTGGATAATATTTAGGCGATTTATTTATTTATGTGTGTGTGTGTGTGTAATAATTAAACATACAATTGATCCCATTCATTTGTTCCAGGGCGAAGTGGTGCTGCACGCGTGTAACTTGGCGGTCCAATTTCTGTTGGTGCTTTTTTTTCTGAAAATATGACACAATCACGCTTACGTTCTAAGCTGTAGGGTAAAAAACGTTTCTTAATAGCATACATATCCAATTCAATCTTTTCATCTCCCACGTCATCCTTATTTTTACTATTGGTATTATTCTCATCTTTTTCTATCACGGCAAATCCACCTTCCGTGAATCCTTGATCCAATCCACCAAATTGCAATGCAAGACGATTTACGTTGTAGCTTATACAGCCATCATGATGAATAATATCATGAACACTTCGCTGCATTCCTTCTTGTTGATCTAAACCAGCACCTTTTGGTTTACGAATATCCAATACTATTCCTTCATACTCATCTTGCCTTTTCAGGTTGCTCTCAATAACATCAGCATCTTCCGCACGAGCTGCAAGAACTTTAGCCTGGCGCATCTCCATATGGCGTTTTAGCTCTTTCATCCAAGGATTACTCCCTCTCCTTGTCACGCGCAAGTTAGCCAATAAATACTTTAACGGCACTGGGTACACGACACCTTCATGGTCTTGTGGTGTTAAGGAAACACTTTCAATACCTTCGGCTTCGAATACAGAGATTCCGAAGCCAATCCCAGCAGCCCCACCATTTAACTTGCGTTTTTCCATATATAGTTTTTTCAAATCTATTTTCAATTGTCGCTTTAATTCATCTGCTTTGGAATCAAAGTCATCATTTTTCGCTGGTATGAAACTTTTTTCATCTTCGATCCATATTAAAAATACAAAACAGCGTGATTGCTGATCCCACCATGAATCTTTTTCCGTTTGACTTTCGGCATCATTTAAACGCACGATATACGATTTTTTTCGCAATCCTAAATTTAATATTTTACACGTCGCTATTGTATCAATCAACTCACCCACAGAGACCAAACGAGTTCCAAATGCATTTTTTACTTCAATCATAACTTTCGCAACAATACTTCCAGCAGGCACAAAAACTTTCACATCAGAGACCAAAGGTACTAATCTTTCCCTAGCATTTAATCCCGCAGTGAAGAACCCATGATCCTTTCTTCTGCCCATTTCGATTTTTGACGCCAAGCGAATCACCTTTTGTCGAATATTCTTCTTCTTTTTATTACTGTTACTACTTACGCCAAATCCTTCTTTTGCTAAATTATCTGATACACCAAATTTTTTTTCCATGAGAGATAATTTACAATCATTTTTTTCCTCATCATGAAAGGAACACGAAGATGATGGTACGCCAGGGAGAAATTCACCATTATTCAGCATTACATTGAATGTATGATTTGGTGCACGTGCAACTAAAATTTGGACAGCTTGAAAGACTTTTAATCCTTCACTCCCGCCGCCTAAAGATAATGGCAATTTTGCTCTGACATGAGAAAATGGTGTCAGTACATTCGTTGTATTTTTATTGGACGTATATCCTTGTTGCTCATATCGATATGTTATTGAAGCTTGGTATGATAAATCAATTTCTTTAATATTACACTTTAAAGGATGATTGGCTTTCTCTTTGCTGGCATTGATATTTTGCGGCAAGTAGCGCAACGCAGTTGCAATGGTGTAAATAGCATCTGCGCATATAACTTGATCTTTGTCGCAATGTTTGGTGGGATCAAATTTAGTTGTATTTGTATCGTTAGATATAATATTTAACAGTGCTTTGTCGAATAATTTATTAGGCTCCCGATTGGATAATATAGCTAAGGAAGCAACCATTCTGTCTGTATAATCATCTTCATCGCGTATGATCGTTTGGTATTTTTCACGGTTCAGAAAATATTCATATGGCTTCCTCCATGTTTTTGGCGGTATGACGTGTCGCGATGAGCTTGTTGATGGCATATTATCATCCAAAAGAGCACCTAAAAGGGATATTGAGTTATTATTATCCTTTCTTTCTAAACCATCCTTATTTGTTGTTGATGTAGTTGTTCCCATAGTTAATTGTCTTTCTTTCTATATATATATTACAATATGATAGATGATGTGT
>LT649943.1:0-11328 GCA_900128395.1 Stramenopiles sp. TOSAG23-2
TCTTCAATGTCGGCATAATTTTTCATTGCATTGTATATGCAATGAAATGATTCTTTGTTATTCAAAAGATATAGACGATTATCATCTTCCGTTTTTGATGAGGATGTTGCTAATAAACTAAATGCTAAGCATGTACAACATCATTGTTATCTTTACAAAGCCAACGTAAAACTTCTCCAGAATATTGAATTGTATGAATGTCTTGTACGAATGTTTTCATTCTGTATAATATTTGTTCATATGCATTATTTTCAATCAATGCTTTTCGTCTAGCATCATTTTCAGCAAAATATATCAGTGACTTTATGCAATATGAACATGCTCGTACATTGTTGATTGACTTCAAATCATTTAATACTTGTACACTACCGCTATCATTAAAGGTGTAGTTCTTTCGTTGTTAAATTTCTAATGAAACTTGAATCATTTTATGCGGATTACATCTTCTAGAATATTTATGTTGTGCGGATCTCAAACTACCCAGAGATCTACCGAAAACAGATAATCTATTGGACCAATTGTGAGACATTGGTTCTTCTTTTGGTGGTTTTTTCTTTATAATACGTATAGACATATAGATAAAATAAAATAGAATTTATATAGATAAAAAAGTAATTGAAATTCTATGCTGAAACTATTTTTAAAATACCTTAATTATACAAAGAAGTATATTGAATAAGTCTATCATGATATAAATCATAACATTCTTTGTGTGCAGGGTTTTCCATGTTATTCACATGCTGACTACAGAAATTGTAAATTGTAGTCCATCGTCTATCCATAATCTCTGGTGCCGTATGTGCTACCGAATCTGCCATTCTGTTTAAGGTATTTGTCATTTCATTGTCTTTTAATGCTTCTCTCATTAGCCGTAAAGTTTCTAGAATGTATAAACGCTTATTATCCATTTAATTAAAGCCATAGCTCTTATATACGGCAAAATAAAAAATTGTCATAATACTAATTCCATGTTAATTAAAAAGCCATATACTAATTTTCTCTATATAAGTATAAATGGACATCATAAAAAAATATTTTATTTTTTTTAAAAAGTTAATGCCGCCCACCACGTATCTTAGATACGTGGTGGGCGGCATTAACTTTTTGTTTTTTTTTTCATATGATTTTTATATTTTATATATTATATTATTATGGGAATAGTATTATACCATGGCTATAGTATTATTATTATGCAACCATTTTTGCTTTTAAGGCAGATTGGTGTTCATAACCCTTTAATTTAATCTCTGAAAAATTTACATCCCTTAATCCATCTTTCTTTCTATGGATGGCGATGGTAGGTAATCCGTATGGTATACGTTGTGTTTGTATGGTAGCCACACCAACATGGTTCTCATAAATATGTGCATCTCCTATAACAATACGGACCGACCCTACTTGAAGATCACATTCATGTGCTATCAAATGGACCAGAAGGGCGGTGGATGCTATATTGAAGGGTAGACCTAAAAAGACATCTGCTGACCGTTGGTACATTTGACAGAATAATTTCCCGGATTGGACATAGAATTGATACGACACATGGCAAGGTGGTAAACACATCTCTTCTTCGTCCATTGGATTCCATGCCGATAAATAGATTCTCCTTGAATGTGGATTGGTCTTTATCATATGAATAATCTTTTCAATTTGATCAATCCCTTGTCCAGTATAATCCTCTTTGCAGGAGATGTAGTCTGCTCCAAAATGTCTCCATTGGAACCCGTAGACAGGACCAGCATCAAAATTTCTATCCTTTGTATTGCCATCCCATATATGATTGTTGTGTTCATGGAGTTCCGTCACATCAGTGGATCCTCTGAGAAACCACGCCAATTCGGTGACAATACCTTTAAAAAACATCTTTTTGGTGGTCAATAAGGGGAATCCTTTGTTTCGCAATGGTTTCACATCCTGTATTTTTTTCACAGCAATATGATCTTTTAACACATCGACCATGATGCGGGTCATCTCCAAACTGAGCATGTTGAAAAAATCTTGGAACTCCACATACGATAAAGAGTTTGACTGTTGTAATTTTTCGTGTTGTTTCGTAAAATTATTACACTTGTCACAACTGTTTCGTAAAATTATTACACTTGTCACAACTATATCTTCTTTGGTATTTGTACTTTTCCGTAGTGTTATGATAGGAAGTAAAGAAAAGTTGTTTTAGAAATGTGTTAATAAACATACTAAATATACAACGGCGTATGCTATATCAAGCAGGTGTTGTTCACAGGGATATAAATAAATAATGTTGGTGGTTGGTTTTATTTAAATTTGAATTTGAATCGGTTTAGAGGTTGATATGTGTGAGTATGTGTGTAAAGTTTATACTTAACTCTACAACACTACTACTTTTGTGTTCCTATCATATTAGAAAACGGGGAAATATTTATACTTGATAGTATAACATTAATTTGTTTGTTTTGCCTATGGGACTACTACGGCTTATTTGGATTTAAAAAAAAGCTTGTTTTGTCCTTTTCAGGAGTCTTTGCCGAGACGTGTTTTTTTTTTTTTTTTTTGTATAGTGCTATAATATAGAATTACTATTATTATATGATTTTTTTAATTTTTAAAAAACACACACCCTTTCCTCTTCCAGTAATAATGTTGTGGCGTAGTAGCCTTTTCTCCTTCGATGCTATTGTACTGCTATAAAAACAGTAAAATAACTAGCCTTGCGGCTTGTTTGATTGGTGTGTACCTGCTGTTTCTGCCTGTTTGTTCCTTGTGTATATAGATATATTGTTAGTTTTGTTATTGAAAACACTGCTGATGATGTACGCCCCCCACTTTTTTAGAAGATATTAGCTACTTTTTAACTTGAACAGTGGTTTAATTTTTGGTATTCTAATTACCATTTTAAGTATAATTTATGATATTTTGATAGGTGTTTTAGGTAGATCACTTGATTCCACATTCCACATCAGGCACGCGCTCAGCATTAAGCATTAATAATTACTACAGAGTATAAAGTAGTAACTATAGACGTATAAACATATATAATAGAGATACAGTTAACAGTTCGACAGCTTTTAAACGTCAAAACAAACAAACAAAATCGAAACAAAAAAATATACACAAGCAACTAAGGAGAGACAAACGAAGCAATGTCAGATACCGTGAAACTCAACGTCAAATCCGGTGGAAAAAAAGGAGGTAATTGGGCGCCGAACCCGTTGGAAACGGCACGCCCTTCTGCCGTTGATCGTCAAGCCACACACAGGAAAAAACCATGGGGCCGCAGTTCCTGGAAAGATGCTGATGCACAGGAGAGGCTTTCCAATGTCACAAGAAGTTCTTTTACCGAAAGTTTTGACGCTGATGGGAGAGCGAGAGCGAAGAAATGCCAAGATATTACTTACTCAGTAGTTTTGTTAGCTGTATGCGTTACGTTTGTGCTTGCTCTAACTTTGGAAAGCAAAGTTGCACGTGGTGGAATGTGTTTGTTAATGATGGGAATTATTTGGGTCACTGAGCTTGTGAAGCTTGAACTGGCTGGTTTAGTTCCCATCTTCCTTTACCCAGCTGCTGGAATAGTGAAAGCTAAAGTAGTCGCAGGAAAATTCTGGAACGGGACTTCGTTCCTTTTCTGCGTTGGTTTCCTCATGGGTATTGTTTTGGAACGTTGGAACATGCACAAGCGCATTTCTATGAATATGGTGTTACTGGCAGGGAACAACGTTTCTTTGCTTCTTTTCATGATGATGCTTGCAGTATACCTGCTTTCGATGTGGATATCAAATACGGCTACGATTCTTTGCATGCTTCCAGTTGTAAAATCGTTTTTAGCCACAGTACCTGAAAAACACAGACCTTTTAAGGGGGCGATGCTTCTTGCGGTGGGATGGTCTGCTACAATTGGCGGCATGAGCACGCCTGTAGGCACACCAACAAATACGCTATTCCTTGGAATTTATGAAGAAAATTGGGCTACGAACGAATCGTTTGGTTTTGGCCCATTTATGGCATTTGCAATTCCTCTATCATTTATGCTCCTAGTGACCGCCTGGGTCCTTGTTTGCGTATGGCACGTGTGGACTGCAAAAGAAAAAATTGAAGTGAACCTGGACGTTTTTAGAGAAGTAAAAAAAGATATTGGTAAAATGAGATGTGAAGAGTACGTCGTCACTATTTACATGCTCATTCTTATTGTCTTTTGGGTCTTTCAAAAAGATCTTAAAAAGGCTTTCAATCTTAACATGATGAATACCGGTGCTGTCGGTATGCTTTTTACCTTTCCTTTGTTTTTTATCCCAACGATTAACAAAAAACTTGAACTTTCCAAAAACGGAAAAGATATGGTACCGGTAGAACACATTTTAGACTGGAGTTATGTGCTGCCTAGATTCAAATGGCAAATTCTTTTCATATTCGGGGGAGGTTACATGGCGGCTTTTGGCACCCTTGAAAGTGGTTTTGCAAAGCATTTGGCGTCTCAAATAACACCAATGCCGGAGTTTTCACTGGCCGTGCTTGTAATCTTTGTCATTTGTTTCTTGACAGAAGTTATAAGTAATATGGCATGCGTGCAAATATTTGGTCCGATATTAATCACAATTGCCGGTCAAATGTGTTATTCACCATTGAAATTCCTTTTAATCGTATGCTTTGCTTCATCATTTGCGTTTATGATGCCAATGGCTGGTGGCCCAAATATGATGGTGTTTGGAACTGGCGAAGACTTTGATTTGAAATTTATGGCCAAGCATGGTTTTGTATTAAACATCCTTGCATGTTTAATAGGTATGATTTACCTCAACTTTGTCATGCCACTTATTCTGAGCCCAGATCAGTATGGACCCCCATTGCAGTTTGCAGATAATGCGGGACCAAATGCCACAGTTTTATGCCCGTAAGCGGCCTTGTCAGCTTATCGACTACACAGCTACTATCCGATAAACGAACAGCAGAAGTCATGACTGGATTAAAAAAGTAGCATCATGAATCATTTAAAGAGATAAACCGTGACCAAATGCCACAGGTTTATGCCCGTGATACATCATAATCTCACATATATATCATATGAAATATGAGAATATCAACACACTAGTGTGATATAGATATTATTGTCTTCAGTCCTTGTATTCTTTTGGAAGAGTAGAAATTAATCGTGAGAGTAAATTATTAATTTATTACTCGTATGCATATAAAAAATAAAAAATAAATATATAGATGCATTGTAAATTAAATTAATGCAATTACCGAATATTTTTTTTACTTTTATATTTTTATAAAAATTCTCTTATTTATAATTTAAAGATTTTATTTACTCATATTGTATATATATATGTATGTAATTACCAGAAATAATAATTAAAGATATAACTAAACCGGAAAAACCTGTGAAAGAATTATTTATATTGTTTAGATCCAGGGGAAGCAAAAACAATTTATATTTATATATATGATATATATGTGTTTTTCTCTTACTCATTTATATATATATATTTATGTACGTAAATAAAGTTAAAAACTGTACGTTGTATTTTGCTTTTAATTTTTTAATTCCTTCTCTCATGGATGACAATAATTTACTAATTACTCCTCGTACAATTATTTCTTCGAAAATATACATATCATACATTTTTAGTGAGTTACCTTTTGTGAAGACGAATATTCACAAATAGTCAATAGTCAATCGTAACTTTTTTGCCCACGTTCACATTCACAAGTATAAATTATGAGTAGAATAAAGAAATATTTGATAGGCACATGGCAGCAAAACACTTAAAATCAGCAACAAAATTCTGGCATTTGTTGAATTGATGTAATACTATTTCTATGTTAAAGCTGTCGAACTATCTTATGTGCCATTATACCATGCTGTGTACTCGCTATATGGAGCTTTTTTTGGTATTTTCCATTACCCTAATGTCTATCTTTAGTGTAAGATAGCATTAGCCGGGGACAATTTGTCCCCAGGAAAAATGGACATCTTGACAACTCGCAATATTTTGGACGATATGGGACACATATTTCGGATATTTTAAATATGTAATGATATTCTGTACAAAATAAATGACGTTTTTGACTATTTTATTAGAAAATGTTTAAAATATGGAACTATATCCTCCCATTATTATCCATTATAAATACTATTTTCTATCCTCTTACGGTAATTTAAACCTAATTCTATCATTAATGATATATAATTATAATAGTATACAATGTTGGTATAAATTGATAGGAAAATTATCTAAAATCATGTTCTAAGAATTATTTTGGAAAAACACATATTTTCAGAATTTTGTAATTTTCTTGCTTTTGGAGGCCTTTTCGCGAATATTTTTCATTGTAAAACTTGTTTTCGGATGTTTCGAGGCATGTTCCTACCATGGGCTTAGCATTAAATTAACACGTATAACAAGGTAGTTCGACAGCTATAAGCTGCTGTGTATCCAAAATACATATATAATATGATATTGTAAAGTATATATACTATACAAACGAGGGTATACATATGATATATATAAATGTTGAGTATTGAGCATATTATTTTCCATAAGAAGTAAAACTATTATATAACTTAGATTTTAACATATCATAATATTATAAACGTTAATAGAAGATTAAATACAACAACACAATGAATACTGAATGTGCCTCTTCTCGCAATCAATTAAAACTCTCAACGTTGGAAGCGTTACAAGAACAACCTACACGGAAAATCCAGATTGGTATAATGGTTTTGCCAGCTGGAATCGAGTCAACATGTGGAATTATGTCCAATATATTGCAATATTTGGATATTAAATCCTTGTTGCGTGTGAAGGAATCTTCTTTAATCTATCAATTTAGAAATGCTTTTCGATCCGATGATTTCGACCGTATACGTGATATTGCATTGGATCGTAAATATAATGGTCCGAGAAGTATAAATGAGATGATACAGATACATCCAGCGAGAAGACTTTACTTATTAATTGAACAATATCAAGAAGAGTTTCCAAATGGAACGCCGTTTATTGTGGCATGTGAAAAAGGATGTATGGAGGATGTACAATTGTTTGTAAAACTACATCGTTTTCATAAATATGTTAAGACAAATGGTGTGAATGAACGTGGTATGACATTAAAAGAAATGGTGAATCAAGTCGGTAGAAATAGCAGCGGTAGTCGTCGTAGCCGTGGTCGTAGTGGTAGTGATTGGACACCTTTAACAATCGCAGCAAATAATGAACATTCCAATATAGTTCAATATTTAATTGAACAAGGTGGAGCTGATCCTAATATTACAAATAGTATTGGAATGAATGCATTGCATTATGAAGCAAGTTACAATAATACAAGCACTGGTTGTATCCAAGTATTATTAGCGCATATGACTATTACCAGTATCAATCAAAAGCTTGGTGGATACACTCCATTAGACTACGTGTATGATTATAACCATAGTGAAGTTAAACAAGAGATTATTGCACTTATACGTTCAGTAGGTGGAAAAGCAAATTATTATAATGCAAATGGTATTCGTGTAGGAGATGGTAAAGGTGATTTAAATGATGAAAATGGTAGTACGTCATCATACAACCACAAGTAAAAATACTGAAAACATGAAGATTGGAGGGAGGAAAAGGTATGATAAATGTTATGATTGGATGTAACATGACAAGGAGGGGTATGTGTTACGAAGTTCAAAGTGTGTTTTTAAAACAAATTACGAAAGTTCAAAAAGTGTGTTTTTATAAAAAAAAAAATCTTACGAAGCGTGTATTGTGTACTTCGTGTAAAATTTTTGAAAATTGTTTCCTTTTTTAAGATTATCAACATCAAGTAGGAAAAGAAAACGAAAAGAAAAAATTACGAAGAGTTCAAAGTGTGTTTTTAAAACAAATTACGAAAGTTCAAAAAGTGTGTTCTTTAAAAAGAAAAAAATCTACGAAGCGTGTATTGTGTACCGTACTTCGTGTAAAAATTTTTTTTAAAATTGTTTCCTTTTTAAAAAGTACGTATATTTTACGAAGTATTTTTACTAAAAATATTTTGTGACCGACACACTCTTTAATATGCATAGGTCAGAGGAGAGGGTGCTCCACGTAAAAAATGCTCTTTCCTTGTTTCTTTTTTTTGTGTTTTACTACGTGTGTGTACAAAAAATAAAAAGTAAAACCTGGAACGTAAAAAAATGTATAATCATACTACCAAAAGATTTTAGTGTATACGATTCCGTAAAAAAAATATTTAAAAACACAGACTCGTCCCCATCATACAAAATCAGACGGCAAACTTTTGTTTATTACATGATGATTTTGTATTTATATCTTTCACTGGCATGGAATAACAGAGTGGAAATTTATCATTTATTGATGATGATGATAATGGCTTGTTTTTATCTTTTCTATAATCATTTATACCATTCGGCGTTATGACATATTTATATGTTTGTGGTATCCAATTTACATTATGACCACCTTTTTTAATACCATCATTAAATGGATTACCAAATGTTTTAAACAATTGATGGATAAGAAATGCAACATGATGATGATTAGTAGTAGTAGTAGTAGTAGTAGCAGTACTATGATCATCTTGCGAGTGTTGTTTTTTCCTCGTTGTTGTTTCATCTGCTGACATTACTACATTCTTGTTATCATTATTATTGTAGCTGTTATGATCATCATCATAAAAATTATAACAACTATCCATCCAACCAAGGCAAACCATTTGTGCAATACTATCTTTAAATTCTATATTATGTACAAATGAAAAAAATGAATCAATTCCAATACCATTAATATTTTGTAAAACTTTATGTAATTTATTATATTTTTTTGTTGAAGACAATGACATGAACAATCGATTGAAAAATGTATTTGAAACAATAGCACCTTTTGTTAATGCAATTGAATTATACGGATATGGTGAATAATAGGATGATTGTGATTGTTTTTGAATATTTTCTTCTGTCAATACGATACCATGAAATCCAACAATTGAATGATCTTTATATTTCATAAATTTTCGATATGCAAATTCTAACGCATTACATGAATATAATGTTTTCAAATTTACTACAAAAATTGGATTTTGTTCAATATCATCATTATTATCTACGTTTTTTGTTTTAAACAAATGATTTATTTTAAAATAATTTAAAATATCCATGTTGTTATCATTCTTATTATTATTCATATTCGTATTAAATCGTATGGTAATATTATTATTATGATCACCATTATGATGATTGGTGTGAAAAACATTATTGATATGATCAAAATAATTAACAACAACCTCATCACGATTTCGATTTGTATTATTATTATTATCAATAACATTTAATATATCATTGTAAAATTTTATATTTGGATTCTTATACTTATTATTATGATGATGATTCTGTTTATTGTTTCCTTCTTCATCTTTAGATGATGTTACAGATAATGGATAATTCACGATAATACTTGCAACAATATCACATGTTTTCCAATGTGAAATATGTTTTTTAACATATAAATCATCTTGTTCGTTTTTCTTATTCAAAAAGGATGTAGTCAATGGAAATTCAGGGACAATTAATATATTTAATTTACTATACAAACCATGAAAATATTGATGCCGTACATGATTTAAATATGTTTGTTTCTTTTGATATTGCTGTTCATATTCTTTTGATACCATACGCTTTGTAAAAGTAACAAAAGAATCGATTGATAAATCATATTGACTTGTCATCGTTGCAAGTAATATTGTTGATATGAAAAACATGCATATTAATATGAGAAAATATATACGTATCCTATTCATTATGATATACGTAGTTGTCGTCATTCACATCTAGAAAATATATATCTATATCTGTTCACATCCAAAAAAGAAACTATATATCGATCTGTCCACACTGTTCACCTCCAAAAAAACTATATATTGATCTGTTCACCTCCAAATATATATATATATATTCACAACGGCAATCGTCGTCTACTGATGTGTCTCTTGCTCAGAATTCCGGGGTACTGTCTATGGGCTGTAATTATGCAGAAAGGTGGTACAAAGTATAGTTTTACAATGTAGAAAGGTGATACAAAGTAATTTTACAGTGTACTTTGGCCTACGAAGGGACGACCGCGGGTAGCTACAGGACAGTATCAATCTCGTCTGTATTGGTACATCTTGTATCTATCTATCTATCTACCTGTCTGTCTGTCTGTCATGTAGATCCATTTTTGAAAAGGTACATATATATGTACATATTATTTGAAATTATTTATATGAAATTTATATGAAATTTATTATAAAATGGTGTCTGATGTGTGTAGTAAAACTGTAGAATCGTAGTCTGAACCTTTCATTCCTCCTATATATAAAGTTGACTGTGACAAAATTGGCATAGAATAGCATATAAATAACATTAAGCTTATTCATAAAACTGTAAAATCGTAGTCTGAACCTTTCATTCCTCCTATATATAAGTTGACCGTGACAAAATTAAAATTTGGCATAGAATAGCATAGAAATAACATTAAGCTTATTCATAAAACTGTAGAATCGTAGTCTAAATATTTCATTCCTCCTATATATAATAGGTTATAAATGGCATATAAATAATTAAATAACATTAAGCTTATTCATATGCTAAATAGGTACAAAATCGATGAAAAACCTTAGAATTTATTTAGTGTGTGTCGGCACCGAAAAACCATCCTTAATCTCTCTGGAAAAACACTTGATTTTTGTCCCTTATTTAGCATATAAATAACACTTAATATACTTGATCTTATTTGTATGCTAATTTGTGCCAATATTTTATCCTTTTTTCAGTCAACTTTTATTAATAATTAATTATTACATCACAACGTCGCTTAATGTGGTCAAAAATGGCCTTCAGCTCGCCATTTTTTTTTTTTTGAAAGATCACAATGATACATACCTGCTATTTCGCCCATATAGAAAATTTAGACTACAAAATAAGTACAAAAATGTTGTTTTTTTTTTTTCTTATTTTCGACTCCTCTCTTACCGTATATTGGAAGTATAAACCTGTTTTTCTCCTATCAAAACATCAAAACATGATAGGATATATGTACCGTAGTGTTAAAATATTAAGTACACATACTCACACATATCATCCTTTAAACAAAGTCAAATTCAAATTCAAATATAAACAACCATCAATATCATTTATTTATATCCATATAAACAACGCCTGCTCCCATGTCCTATCTTCGATGTATATTTGGTATGTTTTTATGACACATTTCTAAAATATTACAATTTTGACTGGCCTATCACAAGAATACAATTTAGTACAAAATACCGTTGTAATATTTTAGAAATGTGTTAATTACACATACCAAATATACAACGAAGTATGCTATA
>LT649944.1:0-11324 GCA_900128395.1 Stramenopiles sp. TOSAG23-2
GGTGTGGGTGCGGCTTGTTCGTGTGGTAGATTGTTTATGTTGGTGTATTTGCTGGTAGGAAAGTGTAGTATATTTTGTGAATGGTCAAGTCCGAATGGGGATAATTTGTTGTGTATGACTTTTGAAAGACTTCTGGGGTGGTCAATGGGTAGGTCACCATCGATGCTCCAAGACATGGCTCCACCGAGTCCTTTGGAGATGATATAGTCCATTTTCATTCCAACAGATTCTGGGTTATCATATGACCAAAAAACGCGTGTTTGATTGTTGGAGCAATAAGCTGCTCCTGCTTGTTTATCTACGGATTCTACCCCGTCATTTCCTGAAGACGCACCCATATTGATTCCTCGGTAATCGGAATTACCTTTTGCCCATTTATATTCTGCTTCATTTGGTGGTGGTATTCCTTGGAATTTGGATCCCCAACCGCCTTGAATGTTACTGAATCCACGAGCGTAAAATGGTACACCAATGACTAGTCGATGTGGTTGTATTCCTTTGGAGACGTATCGATCAACAGCACTAGACGTGGAAAAGGTGCTTCCAGGGGAGGAGCTATTATGTAAATTAGAGTGGTGTCCAACTGTTTTTGACCAACTTCCTTCATAATCGTAAGCCATAATGGAGATGTGATCAAGGTATTGATGCCACAATTCAATTTTAGAGATGTCTATTTTTTCAATTGCGGCTGGTCCAGCGATTGTGACTAGGAATTTTCTTTTGGGTGTGATCAAGTTCATTTTATCTCGCAATTCTTTAAGGAATAATGCGAAATTGTTTCCATCATCTGGTCTAGGTGGTTCATTGTGTGATGCTCCTAGAGCTCCCAACCATTCCCAATCGTAATCTAATCCATCAAAGCCGTGTTCAAGCATGAATTGTATGGAGCTATCAACGCATTTGGTTCGGGTTGTGGGGTTAGCCATGACACTGGGAAAGTGTTTTGAAAGAGTCCATCCTCCGACACTGAGAAGGATTTTGAGGTGTCTGTTTTGTTTTTTGAGTTCAAATAGGTGTTTGATATTTCCATATACGTGTCCGGCGGGGTCATTCCACGAGTCTCCTCGTTCTGCGTATCGTTTGTCTAGGTCGCTCCATGTGTCATTCCATGAAAGTTCACCAGTGGGTGTGACGTTTGCGAATGCATAGTTGATGTGAGTAAGTTTATCTACTGGAATGTTCCAAGGGTAGAATTTACGTCCATATACTCCCCAACTAGGAAAGTAACTAATAATTTTGATATCTTTGGTGGTCATTAAGTATCTCTGATATTTATTTTTTTTGATCTTTACGCAACTCCCATTTGTTACCACTTTGATCAAGTTTCCAAGTATGTGTGATGGTCTTGTTGTCGACGAGTTGTACTATAAAGTCTTCTCCGGTTTTAAAGATCCATCGTTTTTTTTCGACAAGAATGTATCTATAGAATTTTTTGCGTGTAATGGGTATTTCTTTAACAATGATATTACCTTTTGGTGTATACCACATCCATTTACGTGTCTTGATTTTATTGAAACGTAATCTGAGCTCCAATTTAAAACTGGTTTTCATTACTATTACGAATTAAAAAAGGTATATGGTAACACAAAAAAAAAATGATTTTTCATGTGCTTATGAAAAAAGTCATGCAAGGTTATATTGCCATAGATATCGAGTTTACGGGAAGTGGGAAAGATGATGTAATATTTGCGTATGGTCAAGCTGATTCTAGTATTACAATTCGTGATGAATGTAATGCAAAGAGTGTATGTTTAAATTTGTTCAAGCCGAAAGATACAACATGGGAAGAATATTGGATTGAAAAGAATTGGGATCCAGATACATTCAAGTTTTGGAATACATGTATAGATATATTGGATTTTCTGCAAGATCCGTCCAAAGTGCACCTTGTAGATACTCAAGAAGAATTTGTTGAAACAATCAATGATTTACTAATTGAAGCCGAGGAACGTTATTCAAAGAGTATTATTCTAAGTGATACTTTACTTGTAGATACTCCTTTTGTTTCAAATTTATTGACAATGTTTGGTCACCGAGGATTACATCAAACAAGGCAAGGAAAATATAGATATGGTTTAGAAGTGTCATCATTTATTACTGGTGCTTTGAATTGTACTCCTGAAGATGCAGATTACAAGAGTGTAAAAGACTTTAAACAGTCTGATGAAAATTCCACAATGACTACAGTTCATAATCATGATCCCAAAGAAGATGCCAAAAACATTCTACACTTGTTTTTTAAAACACTCTCATTCGTTGGGAAATAATAAAAATATCGAGTACATTATATGACTCTTACAACTAAAAGTAAAACAGGTGTAGATTTGTATTACGATAATAAAAAAGTACAAGGGTTTGTGGACTTTACGACCGTTCAAGTGTACTTGTCTAAAGATACGTCCAGATCATATTGGGTATTAAGTAAAACAAAACCGGCGATAAGTGTAAATGATTCTACTCAAACTATACGTGTGTCTTCTAAATGGAAAGTTGTATTCAAAACTAGATCAGAATATTCAAAAGCTAAAAAGGCGTTGAGTATACATTATCCGAAATTGCGTGATTAAAGGCAACTGTATTAAAAAGTAAATGGAGCGTAATGATCCTTTATCTATTAATGTAAACACACACGAAAACGGAAAAATTAGTTCTAGTGAGAATAGTGTAATGACTGATTCTTTTTCATCAGAAAACGATCGTGTGGGTGTAAAGATGAATACGTTCAAGCTTAATAATTATTGGAACAACAAGAATGAAAAGTTGGTTGCCGAGTTGGGTGAAAAGTCTAATGCGTATCAATGGTTACATAACAAGTCTGCGAGGAGATATTTTGGTTTGGACAAGATTATAGGTGTGGTGATTACTATATTGGCGGCTATAGTGTCTATTGAATCACAATTACCTCAGAACGAGTCGTTTCGTATTATAACGAATATTTTAAAGTTTATGATTTTTGTGGTGAGTTCTATTAATATATTCTTAAACTATCAAGAGTTGTCTGAAAAGCATAAACAATCTGGTGTAAAGTTTCAGAATTTGTACAATAGGATTGAGGAAGAGGTGTCTCAATACAAGCAATTGCGTAGTAATGCGGTGGAGTTTTTGCGTGATTGTAACAAGGTGTATACGTCTGTGATATCAGAATCTCCAAATATTTCTGCGCGTGAATTAAAAGAGTTTAAGAATACGTTCAAGAATAGTTCTATATCAAAGCCTACTATTTTGGATTCATTGACTCATATTGTACCGGTGAAATCAAAAGGTATAGAAAGAGGTACACCATTGCAAGATATGGCTGAGAATTTGTGTACGGTTGTAAAGATAACGGATGATATAACGGACGAGGACATTATTAATATAAAGTCTGAGCAATTGAAATTTCAGACAGAGAGACTAATGAATCAGATCTAACTTGCGAACTTGCGTTAGATACGTAGTAAAAAAAAAAGTACATCAATTAATGAAGTTGATTTACGTACACTTGTCTAAATCTCAGGATCCGCCGGACTATTTATATACTAGTATATATCAAACATGTTTGATAAGCAAGATACATATTGTGATATTGACTAATGAAAGGCACGTGCAAAAGATTAATAAGCGTTTGTGTTTGATAGACAAACTGCATGATAATGAGATTTCGGTTGTATCTATTGAACACGTTGAAGACAAGAATTTTTTGACAGATTTATTTAGGGACGAATTTTGGAGGTATACAACTGAGCGTTTTTTTACTATTGAAAAGTGGTTAAAGTCGTTTGGTATTACAGAGTCTTTTATTCATATTGAGAATGATGTGTTGTTGTATTCGGATCCTCTTGCTCTTTCATTTACAAAGGGGATGTATATAATCAAGGATACACCTACTAGAGGTATTGGTAGTGTGATATTTTCAACAGTGAGTGATTGGCATGCATTTATAAAATACGCTGAAGGGTGTACTCCACCAAAGAATGATATGGAGATACTTGGGGGTTACAAGGATGCGTTTTTGTTGCCGTGCGATCCAAATAATGCTTCTAGATTGGTTTTTGATGGTGCTGCTTTTGGGCAATACATAGCGGGTGTGGATTCTAGGAATATAAAATCAAATACCGAGTTGACATTGTATGCGAATCCTACTGTTGGCTTTGTAAATGAAACATCGGTGGTCAAGGCGTGTGATTACAAGATTATACGCAAGCTTGTAAACTATAAAGGAAAGCAAATATTCAAGTATTATATAAAATCAAAGGAAAGAGTGATTGATTTTTTCAATCTTCATATTCATTCAAAGAATCTAGCTCCTTGTACGAGTAATTTTGATATCCAATACAAGGATATAATAACGGGTGATCGTATATTAGAGAACTGTGATATAGTCTTTTGTACATATCCGGTGTACATGTATCACAAGGGTATAAACGAATTCAATTCCAATGTGGTGGTGATAAACGACTTTAAGCATATAAATAGGAAAAACTTGTACAGGTATATTACAAATATAAAAAAGTACATTATCAAGATACACGTTTACACGCACTTGTTGGAAGATTTTACAAGGTATATTTTGCCATTGATTCAATTATTCAACAACAAGTTTGTGTTTTACATTCACAACAGTGATCATTCATTTAATGGTACGTACACTTCTTTACTGCATTCAGAGTCGGTTATTAGGGTATATGCTCAGAATATAAGTGTGTATCATGAAAAATTGTCATTGTTACCTATAGGTATAGCAAATAGTATGTTCAAGCATGGTGACACGCTGTCACTGTACAAAACAATGTCGAGTACGTTTATAAATAAAAAGGAATCAAATATATTTATGAGTGCATTACAACCAACGCATCGTGTTCGTACATTGATAGACATTACCTCTACTAATTTCAAGTTGTCTCCAAAAATGAATTACAAAGACTATTTGGTAGAGTTGAGTCGTCATTATTTTTGTTTTTGTCCGCGTGGTAATGGTATTGATACTCATCGTTTTTGGGAGGCATTGTATCTAGGTGTAATACCGGTAATTGTAAATACACCAGAAAGTGACATGTCAATTTTTGTGGAATATCTAAAGGATCTGGGTTTACCATTTTACCAAGTTACTGATTTAGATTTTTTTAAAAAAAACACAAACGAGTTCTTTTCAAAGGACCTTTACGATAGTATTACTGGTAACAAGTTTATTCAATGTAACCAAAATCTGAAATTAACAAATTATTTAGCTACATAAGACTAATATAGATAGTCTATTACAGGATAGAAATATTTGGTAGTGTTTCCATTATTTGTGTATATAACTCTGATTATTGTATTTGTTGGTATATAACTTCCTCCTATTTTTGAATCACCGAGTACGTATCTTCCTTGGTATCCAAATGTGAAATTGTCAATAACTTTTACAGACATTTTGATGTATGATGGGGAGGAAGCTAAAAAACCATTTGTTGCTGGTGTTTTTACAGTTATTCTAGAATTAACAGAGTCTATGTTTGTTATGGTACCAAGATTGTCACTATTTATTCCATCTGATACATGTATATAGTATCCTAATTGAGCATTTTCAATTACTGTTGAACTTGCATTAATTATTGTATCTGAAGCAGTGATATCTGATGTAATACTTCCTATTATAGTTTCTGGAGCTACTATTACTTCGAGTGTGTCATTTTGGTTTTCTGAATGACTATTGAATGATATACTTAGAGCAGAGATTGGATAGTCAAATGTGTAATCATGTATTGATTCTCCACTTACACAATCGCATTTGTAACTAACTGATTTGTAATTACCACCTGTAGGTGTTGATTCCTCTACTATTCCAACATTAATATTGGAAATCTTGCTTACAAGTTCAGGGATTGAAGAAACTATGTGTGTATTATTATTAAAACATATTTCAGGATAATGTGAAGAATTTGTAAATCCTATAACATGTGTTTTTTCAGTATCACACAAGACATTCCATTCATACAAATCGTATGTATTGTCAGGTATTCGTTCAATCAGATTATTTTTTGAGATGTCAATAGAGTGTGTATTATTATTAAAACAAGTTTGAGGTGATATCCCATCTTTTGTCTTGTAACCAATAATTTTTTGTGACTCTGTGTTACAATATATTTGCCATTTTTCAATGATTCTATTTGTCATTGAATAGTTCTTATAAAAAAAAATTAGTAATCGTCAGTGTAAGTTACTGAAAAGTTAATTTCATTTATATTTTCAGACTCTGCTGTTATTATAAAACATTCGTTTTGATAAAGATACAACTTGTCTGTGAAATCTATATATACTTGATCTTCTTTTGGTATGTATATGGATTCCAAGAGTAGTCCATTTGTAAATGTGTTTGAAGAATAACTGACTAACCCAATAGAATTAGTTTCATTTATATAATTGTAATTTAGATAATCATCTGTTTCAAGTAATGAAATAGTCTCTGGATTTTTATAGATTCGTATAATAACTGGTTTGGACCCATGTGTTATAATGGAAATACGTTTTACTATAATCTCACTTTGGTTAGAGAAACCATTGTATGTGTTTCTATTTTTTAAAGTAGATAGAACGACTTCTGTTTTTTTCGGTATTGATATTAGATTTGAAAAACTATGTGTTGGTGTATATAATATTTTTTGTCCTAAATATCCAGCATAACTTCCAGAAATAATAATAGTAATGGGTGTGGTACTTCCAAGAGATGCTACACCTTGTTGTAAATACATATTTGGAGATGTTAAACTAGGGGTAGTGGATGTGTTTGCGAATGAAAGAGTGTGTACAGTTTCATATATGCTCGTATCTGGATTATAGACCTTGAATAAAACATTTCCAGACCCGTACCATGAATATTCTATAGCGTACATATTTCGTTTAAGAGGATCTAGTACACTTACCATACTACTAGATCCATTCCAATTTGTTCTATTAGTGAATGATGTAGATAGACTTGTTCCTTGTGTTTTTTGAGAAAATGTACCTGTAGCATTACCGTTGGAAGTAAATGAAAAGGTGTTTGTGTTTGGTCCTACATGTCGTGATTGAAATATAATAGTTGTTCCTATTGCCTCTACATTCCATCCATCATACGTAGTTCCATAAGCAATTTGTGATGTTGTGTAGTTTAAATCCCCATTTGCGTCGTCTAAATCAACTGTAAATTCAGTACCGTTAAGAGTAACTGTACCTGTTTTATTATTACTAGATTCATCATTGGTTATTGTTAATATACGTATTTCGGATTTACCATCTGTTGATATTCTAGTTCCGAATTCCGTACCATTGTAACAAAAGTATAAATCACTATTTCCATTACCAACTCCTCCGAATTGCAAAGAATTTGCAATTGGTGTATCAAATATCATATTTACACGTATAACGGTGGAAACACCTGGTCTGTATTTTATGACTTTTAGACATCTTATGACTGAATAACTATATAGATCATTTTGGATTGAAACATCAAGTTCGCAACCATTAATATTTGGGGAACTAGTACCACCATTTGAACAAAAACATGTTGTTAGTTGCGTGTTTAATATACCATACAAGAAATAAGTTTGAAAAATTGGTGCTGTTTGGTTTATTTGCAATTCTCCAAACATGTTTTTTTCACCAGCATTTACTGACAGTTCTCCATTTATATTTGTATTACCTTGGCTTGTGATTGTATCTATAATGGTTGTTAATGAACTATCTATTGAATGTCCGTTATTGTTTGGGCAAACTGTGGGTGTTGATTCATCCCAAACATATGTGTAAACTGTCTCGGTGGTACAATAAATACGATAGCGATTTAGTGTGCTCATTTATGTTTGACAATATATTAATTCGAAAGAATTTACGATAATACCTCCAGTTGTATTTGTGGAGTCTAGTTTTGCTTGTATTTCAAAGATGCTATTTGTGTTTGGTATATTGTTTAGTGTATTCAATGAAACATTTGATTCTTGTATATTGTTTAAACCAGATTGTTCTTGAATTACTTTTCCATTTGTCAAGTCTAGTATACGTAGCGAGTAATCAAATGTTTCTTTTGAATTTTTAAAGCTATTGATGTTGATAATAGATAAAGATCCTACATTTGGGTTAAAGCTAAAACTTGATACCTTGGTATAATCAGTGGACACTATTTTTGTGGGAACTAATGGATATGTGTTGGAGAAATCTATGACTGGATCTATAGGATTAGTGTATGTTTTAACTGATGTGTTTATAGCATCGATTGTAGTCTGATCAAGAATACTATTAAATTCTATACTAATACTGTTGTTTTGATTGTTTTTTCCAGTATCAATTACTGTGTAATTTACAGTGACTGTGTGATTATCAAGTATGTATTGAGTAAAATTGGATAATCTACTAATATATTTAGAATATTGTAAAATAGTTGTCATTAGAGTATATATGTAAAATTATTCATGTTAATCTCCATATTTCAATTCGTGCTTCTTTAATGGACGCAGAGGTATTTGTGGATGCTACTTTAAAATCTAAATCTATGGTATGAACTCCTAATGTTAACGAGATATGACTAAATCCAGATGTTGCGATATCTTGGTTACTTCTTTGTGTACTTTCTGTAGTTTCATGGATTACTAAAGAATCATCTATTTGAATTCTACTACTAAAATCTTGATTAGTGTTATCTATTGTCCATATATAATAAAAACCTACTCTATATATACCAGATGGTATATTATCAGTGACTAGACGTATTTTTTGTACATAATTGGTGCTATTAGTGCTTGTAGTGCTGGTGCTTTCTACATAATTTAGTTCAGTACCAAATATTACGAGACCTTGTTCTCCAACTGTCAATGGTTCTAGACGTAATATAGAAATACTGGTTCCTAAAGGAGCTACTCTTAAATTATTACCATCAAGGATAACACTTTGAAGTTTTATAATAGTTCCTGCAGAGAATTGAAAAGATCCATTAATGAATGATTGTTCCGTTCCGGTATTTGTATTCGTATGATAACTACAACTTTCTGTTCCAGCGACTTCAAAAAAACCTTGTCCATTGTTTGCTACTAGTCTAGTTTTTGCATTAGATCTAGTAGTTCCGGAAGATTTTTCAATAGATACCTTGGCAAAGATAATATAACGTCCATCTTCTTCTAGAGTTATTTGTGAAGAATTAGGTGTGTGTGTGTATTCAGTGTCTTTAAGTCTTTCTGTTTTGATAGGTATATCTATATAATTTGTATTCAAGGTTGTATTTCCGGTATCATTATAACCATCGAAATATTTTACAGAGGACTGACCCAAAGTAGAGGATAATTTGAGCACATTAAAGTTGCATCCGTTTACAATTGTGGATGAAAGATTTGCTCCACTTTCTGTTATTGCTTGTATTTTTACTTTATCTCCAGTCAATGCTGAATATACACAATTAAAGATTGCGGTTTCATCAGAATCTGGAGAATCATCGTTATGTATATAACTTCGGGTTCCTGGGATCTCTGTATACCCAGAGCCTGAATCAATAACCAATCTAATATTACTTTGTGTCTCAGTATTTGAATTAGTTCTAGTTGAGATATTACAATTGATTATATATATACCATCTTCTGTAATATCAAGTATTCCCGTGCTTGTATTATATGTGTATATGGAATCTACTAAACGAGTAGTATTAAATAATACATCTGTATAACTTGTTGAGATATTTTGCGATGATGAAACATATGATGAAAAGAATTGAGAATTATCGTTATTAGTATCAATAGATGGTTTGATGATAAGTAATTCTGATCCATTTTGGAGGCTCTTGATAGTTGACGATCCCGAGTCTCTTTTAAACTGTATTTTAATTTTTTCGTTAGAGGCGGCTTGGTAAATAAAGATGATACTAGATGTATTACATCCATTGTCGTCATCACGATTAAACATAAATGCTTGTGTTCCTGGGATTTCTGTGTACCCTCCTCCAGTATCAGATACTAATCGTACACTACTAGTGGAATTATTATTACCTGTTTCAACGAATGAAGTCATTCTGAAAGATATCAAAAATTTTCCAGGTAAATTGAACTCTATAATATTTTGTTCCAACAGAGAATGTGTATATATATCATCAATGCGTCTATCTGAATCGAACAAAAGATCTTGATATGAATCAGAAAAAGTCTGGGATCCGCTACTATACAAATTACAGTATTTGTTGGAGTTTGGGTCAGATCCTGTTCCACCTGTACCAGACGAAACATTTGCCCATTTAATTCCTGTAGGTTGTGATGCATCTACAGTAAGAACTTGTGATTCAGATCCTACTGATAGTTTTTCCTGTGTAGCACCATTGTGTGACAAAACATCTCCCTTTGTATTTGTGGGTTGGTAAGTTGTGATTATTCCAGAATTATTTATTGATTTGAATAAATTATCTGTGGTATCAAGATAAAAATGTTGTGAAGTACTTGTTGAATTACTGGGAGTAGATGTTTTATTAAGAGTCATTACGTTAAGAATATCAAGGGAGTCTCCTATGAATACGTTTTTTTGTACAGCCATTCCACCATTAATTTGCAGTGCTCCAGTGGTAATAGATGTACTATTTGTCGTTTCTGTGACTATAATTTGTCCTTTTGTGATATTTGATGTACTTGTTAATATGAGATTATCAGATGCTCCTGTACCGCCAAGAGCTATTTGACCTCCAGCACGTCCACCTAGTAATAAATACTGTGTATGATCATCATCACCTAAACCTAATAAAGAACCATGATCAAAATCATCCCATTCAATACCACTTGAAATTACTGAATTTGCTCTCAACACTTGTCCGTCAGTGCCTATAGGTAATCTAATTACGTTGCTTCCGTCTTCAACTAATATATCACCTTTTGTGGTTGTAACAGTGACTTGGTCAATTGTAACAGAATGTGGGTTACCAGTGGAGCTGATGTGTGAATCTATTTGTGCATGTGTGTTAGTGCCTGCCCCGGACAAGTTTTGATGTACAATGTTGCCTTCATTAAGTGTGAGATCTACTTCTAAAGTATCAGAAACAACGGAAATACGATCAGTGGTACTTGTGATGCTTTTGAATTCGAGATCATTACCAGTTTTTTGTTTAAAGACTCCTATACCTGCTCCAACATTACTTGCGGTGGCGTTACTAGATTCTGTTCCCCAAACAAGTCCAGAGGCTTCGGATGAGTCTGCCAACAACACTTGTCCGTCAGTACCTATAGGTAATCTAATGACGTTGCTTCCGTCTTCAACTAATATATCTCCTTTGGTGGTTGTAACAGTGATTTGGTCAATTGTAACAGAATGGGGGTTACCAGTGGAGCTGATGTGTGAATCTATTTGTGCATGTGTGTTAGTGCCTG
>LT649945.1:811-11320 GCA_900128395.1 Stramenopiles sp. TOSAG23-2
ATTTGCACTTTTTGTAGCATATGACGCTAATCCATTCCATCCATGTTTTTGTTTTATTTGACTATAATCGTATAAATCTGATGGGTTTAAATTAAAATAATTTTCAATAGCTTTCTTTCTATGTGAAAAGTGATCCCATGCGAACCATACGGATGTAACACTTTGACGCCCAAACCAGGTTTCAATTGGAAAATATTTATGTGGAGTTTTCCCACCGTCGTTAACAGCTGATGATGATGGCGGTATATAAATAGGTGCCATACGTAAAATATGATAACCAATACTTAATTCTAACGATCTATGTTTATAAGATAGAAATTTACCATCTTTTAATGGTGGTTTACTACTACTTGGATACATTTGACATATTTTAGATTGAGATACTATATCTTCATCTAATCGAAATACAAACATCAAGTCATCACATAAATTTGGCAAGTATTCTAATATCCAAAAGTTATGAGCAGCAAATTCAAAATGTAAAATTGATTTCAAGTCATGCGTTGGAAAAACAGTAGATGAAGGTTGAATGAATGTGACATCAAGTGCAAATGGAAAATAACCAATATATTTGGGTTTTGCACATCGTTCTTCGTTTGTAAATGATTTGTCTAAATATTTATGATATTTCAATGACACAGGTAGATTTACATCGTTACTTGGAATTATATTATCTATTTCTTTTTTTCTTTTCTTAAAACGCATGTAATTATGATTATGAAGTGCAATTATTATTGGTGAAGTGACAAATAATAATATGATGGAAATTAAAAACATATATAACATTACTTTGCATTTTCTTCTGTAGCAACAATGATGGTGAATATAACGATGCATGGCTAAATCTATACGAATGAAGCGAAAAAAGATGATGCTATTTATAATTGTGCCAGATGTATGATTTATTTTTTTCTTTTTCTTTGTATCCCTGCCCCTCGTATTATTAATAATAATATTATTTTGAAGTAATTCTAATACTAAAATTCGTTCAATCAATCATCAAAAAAATAATAAATAAACGACGAGACGCGTCGTCGTTTTTAAGTTGAAGAAGAAGGAGAAATACTGTAGCACCAACAATGCAAGCACAGCAGAGACGAGAGGCACGCGTAGAAAATAATATATACATACATATACATACATAACAAAGATAGAAATTTAAAAACAACACACCGCTATTCATATACATATATATTCTACTATACGATGGGATTTGGAATGTTTGGCTTACTAGCTATTGTTGGCTTTGTTGGCAATTTATATAAAGATGATGGAGGTGTACCATTACCTTTTACGAATACGAAATTGCCAGTTTATTCAACACTGGTATATGATACAGCCACGACAAATTGGAAATCAATATTTATTGAAAATTATATATTATGGTTAGTATTATATACTATAGCACATGTATTAATGTATGTTGAACCGCAACGTAATTTATTTAAACCGTTCAAATTGAACAAACAATATCCAAAAAATAAATTGATTGTAAAAGAAATATTACGTTCTGCGCGATCTGTTTTTATCGCTTCTACATATGAATATTTTGTGAATTATTTATTTGTGAATGGTCACATCAACTCGAATTTAATATGGGATTATTTAAAAATAAGTGAAGATGGATCATTAAGTTTTCAAACATTATTAGCTGCAGGAGTGCTTGCATATTTATGGGGGGATACGCATTTTTATTGGACACATCGCCTTTTACATACAAAATGGTTGTATAAAAATGTTCATAAAATTCATCATGAAAGTTTTAATCCAGATCCATGGAGTGGATTAAGTTTTCATTGGTTTGAATCAGCAGTATATTTCAGCGCCGCACCAATGATTTCTATGTTTTCCCCATTGTGGTTGACACGGTTTATGATCAAAGGGTTATTAATATTCCCATTGGAAGGACATTCTGGTCATGGCAGTTGGGCATTAGAGGATACCTGGAATCATTATATACATCATTCTAAATTCAATTGGAATTATGGCTCTAGTCCAATGTGGGACCATATCTGTGGTACAAATTATGATCCAGCTAAATTAAATAAAAAACGTGCCGCAGAATCGTTGATACAAGCAAAACTAGTTGGTGCAACTATTGCAAAAGGATTAAAAGGTGAAGCTGGTTTTGTACAGGAAGGAAAGAAAAAAAATTGAGAACACCATTATTTTACGACGAACGTGTTCGTATTTACAGACACAGTATTTGTATTATTATATGTGTTCAATTTTAAATTGAAAATAATATTTTACCTAAAGAAAATATTCGTATATGATACGAATAAAATAACAGTATATATAGCTTACGAGAGTATTATATATTATACGAACTTCGTATAGTTTTTTGTATTCCTCGCTTCTTCGTTGTATGCATGTAAATACGTTCGGTAAAACATAAAAATACACACTTAACACAAAAAGTATCAATTTACGAAAGTATGATACAGAATGTAGCTACTTCTTCTTTATCTTTCTGCTTTTTATCTTTTTAATATGACATATACAATGCATATGATATCATACTAAATTCTTCTTCTTAATTCTACTCCATCATTATTATTATTGTTACGACTACCACCTACAGCACCTTCCATATCATTACCATATCCATCATTAGTTGTGTTATTCAAGAAAACATTATTATTTTTCTTTCTTTCATCATCATCAACAATATCCCAATAATTAAATGTATAATACGATAACCCAATTAATATGAAACAGCCACTAATATAACATATACGAAAAGATTGAAAATAATCATAGGAAAAGGTCCAAAAAAACGAACCAAGACCATTACCAACAACCCATACATTAGACATAAATGTTTGTGAAGTATTTTGTAATGTTTTTGGAGCATTGAGTTTAGCATATCGAACAGCTGCAACCCACATTACAGCAAAACAAAATCCATGTAATAATTGTATAAACACAATCATATATGGATATTGTAATGGGGTTAAAAAATATAAAAACAAACGTAATGCACATGCTGAATGTGCAATAACAAACATTTTTTTAACTTTATATGTTTCCAATAAATAATCCGAGTAATGAAAAACAGGAATTTCAAAAAGTACACTTATAAATATACATAAACCTTGTATTGTTTTACTTGCATGGTATTCTTTTTCCAATATAATAAATAATAAAGATTCGACTAATGAAAAGCAAAAACCATAAATAAGTAATATGAAATAAAATTGTTGTAAATCTTTATTGCAAAAAAAGATTTTCATATTACTAAGAGTGGAAGCAAAGGATGAGTTTCCATCATTATTAATAATATTATTCTCGTTGTTATTATTATTATTATTATTATTGTTGTTGTTGCTGCTACTGTTGTCCTCATTATTAGCATTTTCCCCCTTCTTTTCTTCTTCTTTTTGTAGTTCTACAATTTTATTCATGTTTTTCTTTTCTTCTTCTTCTTCTTCTTCTTGTGGTTGTTGTTCCGGAGATGGTATAAAAACAATCAATATTATGATATCCAAAAACATTATAAACCATGTTAAATAAAAAACTAAATTAATCCCATAGGATGAACGGTCTATAATATATCCAACAAGAAAAGAACACAATCCCCAACTAATAGCACAATACATTCTTGTTTGGCCATATCCTTTCCCTTTGATTAGTAAAAGAGCCATCGATTCAGTCAACGGCCACACAGCATTTAATCCAGATCTTATAAATTTAATAAATATCAATAAAGCAAATGTATTTAATACATATTCAGAACGTAATAAAATTAATGATAATCCACATAAAAAAATACTTGAAATTAATGTAAATTTAACATTTTGTGTATAATCTGAAATTAAACCCCATATTGGATAGGCAAATGCCTTTGCAAAAAATCCAACCAAACGCAACGTACCTATTTGTGTAGCAGAAATACCTTTGCTGACAAAATATGCAGTTGAAAATCTTCCCCATGGTACAGCAGATGCTGTTGTTATGATCATTAAAATCTTGGCTGCAACTACTGCTGACATTTTTGTTTTTTAATTACAATGTGCCAATCATATATATTATTTTATTTTACTTTTTTTCCTCGTCTTTCTTTGTTAAATATCTATATATCTATATATGTATATACACACAAAAAAGTTAATATCTCTATTCAATTGATTGTACATCAATAATATATAGATCACAATGCAGAAAATAATAAGATTTTAATATTGTTACTAGACGACTAACTATATATATCCGGAATATGTAAATGTATTTTTATTATAGTGATGAATGAATGAATGCCAGGAAGAATGGCCAATGCAAATAAAAAAATAATAATTGAGAAAAAAAAAAAGATTATTTTTTACATACTTTAAGGTATAAATCGATATTTTTTATAATATTATTCTAATTTCCCTTTCAAGTATAACTTATGGTCATTTGATATAGAAAATTTCAAAGAAAAATATCGGGGTCCAATAAGTATAGATTTAGTATACCATCTATAGATATTTGATAGGTAGATCTCGTGGAAAGAATAAATTCATAAAATCCAAAAATGGCCAATATGTTAATCTGGATGAAAAAATATCTAGAATATCCGATTTTTGTCATTAACATCATCATCAGTTGTCTCAGTCGACTCAGTCGACTCTTCTTCTTTTTTTTTTACTTTTTTTTTTAATTAGAAAAAAAAACAAAATAGATATGTCGTCTGTCTAGTCGTCTATGTATATATTAAAATACAGAATCATCAAAACGACACAATTGAACACACAGATATATATATAGATAGATACATTGTAAGAAGGATACAAGATGTCAGCAGCAGCTGCAGCAACATTTTTAACGACGGCGAAAAAAAAACTCAATGTAAAATTATTAATATTGGATTGTGATGGAATTATATTTAATTCCAATAATTTAAAAACAAATGCATATCGTGAAGTGTTGAAAAAATTAAATGTATCCAACGAAGGTATTGACGCTTTTGTGAAATTGCATTTATCAGATGTATCCGTCAGTCGTTTTGTAAAGTTTAGTAAATTTTTTAAAGAGATCTATACTGAATTATCAGATAATGATGAAAGCAAGGAAAAACAATTAGTGGAACAAGCATTAAATGGTTATAGTGAACAATGTTTAGTATTATATTCTAAATTAAAGCCAGTGAAACAAGCCATTCAGTTAGCACAGAAAATACCATATACATACGTAGTTAGTGGTGGTGCACAAACAGAGTTGAACCATGTATTTAAAGAACATCAAATTGCAAATCATTTCCAAGAGATTTTAGGGTCTCCTATTACTAAACCGGAACATTTAAAATATCTCTTTGAACAAACTGGAATTGAAAAAGAAAATACATTATTTATTGGTGATGGATATACAGATTTCAAAACCTCTCGTCAATATGATATTAATTTTTGTTTTCTTGAACAAATGTCAGATTGGAAAGATAATGTTGAGCAAATGAAAGGATATGAACATCATGTGACACGATGTAAACATTGGGATGATATTATTAATCAATTTGAATTTACATCTGATGGAAGTCATTTGTAGAGAAAGGTGGTGTAATTTTTTTAAAACACATTTTATATAATAAAATAAAACAGTAAATGCCCATTTTCACAAAAGGTTAAGATAACATCTCCTAGTTACCTCATCTCGGTAATTCCTAGTTATTGACGCACACATTATATACCGTGAGATATAGATATTATGTTAACATATTGGCTTGGTGTTAAAGTTATTTTGATTGAAAGTAAGAAATATCCACGAGTAGAAAAGAAAAAATTAAAAAATACGCGTACACGCACACATATAAATGTATATTTTTTACTCTTTGTTTAAAATATTTTTGAAAAAAAAATTATATAAAAAATTACATAATTTCACACCCACAACAATCATCATCTTTCTTCTTATTACTTTCTTCTTGTACATGTATGTTCTTCTGTTTCTTGTTAAGATCATTACGTGACATATGATTCACACTATTATACGAATGTTGTGATATTGTATCATTTAATAATGGTTGTTTTAATGATTTATTATTGTTGGTGGACGGTGTTGTTATTGTGTTGGATGCGTTATTTGGTATTCGTACGTTATTATTATTATTAATATAATTATCTTCATAACTACCCGGCGGTGTATAATTATTATTATTTCTAGGCTCATCATATTGTATAGTATAATCGTATTTTTCATGAAATTTATCTTGTTGATTGTTGTTATTGAGACTATTATTATCGTTTTCATCCGTTTTTCCATTTTCACCTTTATCATTATTGATCCTAACACGTATTGGCGAAGGACTTTGTAAGGATGGTGACGGTGTAGCAATAAATGCTTGGTTTACATCATCAAAATCTAATGTTGGTGACGTATTATTACTATCTCTGCTATTTGATGGTGTTGACATTTTTTTTTGTAGCGTGCTCGTGGGAGGTTTATGTTACTATATATAGTTTCTCTCTCTCTTTTTCTCTAAACTATATATATACATATAAAATATGATTCGATTAGAAAAAATAAAATGATATGTACTATACGAGGAATGTATTTCTATGTTTCTTATCTATTCATTAATTCATATACAAATGTAACTCAGTTTGAAAAATTATAAAAAATTTTTTTTAAATAAAATAAAAAATCTCACAAATTTCTGGTTGTTGTATTATATTCCTATCAAAACTACAACTCTTAGTACACCGACATTGTATACTTATACCCATCCGAATTTTCACATTTCGGTACTTTTTGTTTATTAAGGTTAAAATTACAATTTTCTTTTTGCTTTTTGCTTGGCACTTTGCCAGTTTGCGATTTAGATTTATAGTGCAATAGCAAGTGTTATAATAACTTTTTGATAATAAATTTCGCACATTACAGATACGCAGACTACTAATTTGCGATATTGTACCAGATTTTATATTTCATATAATAATATCCGATATAGAACATTGATATCTAAGTAGAATAAATAACCTTAATTAAAACGAAATTATGGTGTATCATTACGACGTCGCAGAATTACCATACGGAATTGGTTAATAATGGTGCTTTTTTCCATGAAATAAATCTGGTTTTTGAGTGCTACCCATTGTGTTCTGGAACTTTAATTACATGTGTAATTCCTGTTGCTCGGTGTTGGGGGTATAAAAACATCCCAGGACAAGCTACCGTGGTAGTGGTATGTAATGCTATAATCTGTAACTTACTTGAAGATGCATCATTTTTTTGGATTTCTTTAATAAAAAAAAGATATTATTATACTAAATAGGAGGTGCAATCGATAGATATATGAATGTAATGATGAAGAGTTTGTGTAGTATATATTGTAGCAATATATCTTATATACATATTACTTTATATTACTTTTAAAATCAACGAAATTTATATATAACAATAAGACGATAGAGAGAAAAAAAATCGTATTTATAAACAAGATAAAAGTGTGAAAAAACAAACAAACATGGCAACAGTGCAAAATGCATCACCATACAAAGATAATGCAGGTCCTACGGCAGGGGAAACAGTAGAAAATACAGACGATAGTTTCAATGATTCTAAAAGTATAGGATTAGACGGTGTAAGTAGAATAAATTACATATAATATATAATATATACATTAATAAATAAAAATAACTAACTTTTTTCCATATATTTATATATAATATATATATCAATAATAGAGTTCAGGACATTCACATTGTGATAAATGTAGATTTACAGCATACAATTTGGGCACAATTAATATGGCTGTCTTTTTAATAGGACTTCCCGGAATATATGTGCAGCAGCTCAGAGCCGATGCAAATTATATTGTACCGTTTGCGTTAACCTTACGAATTTATCTGATTTTCCTAAGCCTATTTCTAGGCTGGTTTCACGATGCTGAAATTCTTGCACCATGCTTGAACAAGATTGGGTGCGGACGAGAAAAAATGGGCAGACGTGCACCGCATCTGATTTATGCAACTATTTTCTTAACAACTGTTGGATTCTTTATGTATCGTCCTGCAAAATGGGCTGATCTATTAACAACAAGAGCGAGTGATGCTGCCATCTTGAAATATGGAAATGTGAGTTGGATACAATATGGAAGTCATGACCAAATACCATATGATGTAAACGCTGCAATTCCTAAAAGTGGTTTTGATTGTAGCAAAAAAATGAAAGTTGGAACGAGTGATGGAATCCTTCATTTCAATCGTACATTACCAAATCCATTTGGCGGCGCGGAAAATCCAGAAGCATTGGTATATGGAAATGATATTTGTGAAACGTTTGTATCAAAATTTTCTGTATGTTGGCCTGGACCATCAGGTGCAGAAGATGAAGGAGATGGTGGCAAGCGTGTATGTGCAAAAATTGCAAGTGATGTGCTTGGTATTCAATTCTTTATAATTGGTCTATTTGGTTATTTTTTCCAAGAGACTATATGGCAAGCTGGAACTACTGCATCAGTTGAAGTATATCCATGGAAGGAAGAAAGAGTACAATTACGTGCATATGCAGCTCCAGTCTATGGATTCGGCTGGTTAATTTACCTTATTTTATTTCTATTTGTTGCTTCTCAACATGAAATTGCTGGGAGACCCAACGGCGCGATTGGATATCGAAATGGAATTGCCATAATTGTTTGCTGCTTTATGGTTTTCAACTTTTTATCTGTTGGACCATTCATGGATGCAAAGCAAGTATTTGGTAATGATGAAAAAGCAATTAATATATTCAGCGAATACAAGTCGCTCTTAACCGCAGAATCAGCAATACCAATACGATATCTTTGGGCAAATACTCTTTTAAGTAGTCTTGCATCTCAAATTTGGTTAACGTCATTCTGGTACTTGTGTTACTATGTATGGGGACTGAGCCGTGCGGAAGCACCGGGTCTTGTAGCGTTAGGATTCCTCTTAGCAATGCTTCTTAGCACGTGCTTCACATGTGTTTGGGGACAAGTTATATTTGGGACAAAATCAAAGAAAGGACGGGAGCATTCAAGAGATCCTAGAAAAATTGTTTTAATATCTGAAGTTTGTAGTATAATAGTAGGATTGATTGTATGGTTGACGTTATATCGACCAAGACCACTTGCTGATTTGAAAGCTGGAATAGTAACTGATGGATCGTTTCTTATACTTGCTTTTTGTATCAGTCCAATATTTGGATCCGTGTTAACGATGTGGGAAGCATCTGCATATGGTTGGGCAAATGATTATGACAATCATTACCATGCTGATAAAGGAAGAAAAAGACGAGAATCGTATATTCGTGGGATATCTGCAACATGCAGGGGTATATGCACATTTATTGGACTAGGAATAGTGAATTCATTAACATTAGGTGAAAATCCTGTATGCAATACACAATTATCAACAAGACTACAAAACGACGGGTGTCAAGGAGCTCTTTATACTATGAATATTACAGCTTTTCTTGTATGCCGCATATTACGTTTGTTTGTTATATATTTCTTTCCTATTCATGACGATGTTTTGCGAGAACTTTATAAAAATCAAGGTAAACATCATATGGCAAGACGAGATTCTAAGGCATGGAAGACGGTTAATGCTGACAAACCAGTTGAAATGCCTACTGCATCCAGTGCACCTGTTGTTGTAGTGAATTCAGCGCCAGTCATCGTTCAACAACCACCAATTATCGTTCAACAAAATGCACCAATAATTGTTAATAAACAAGAGATCGCTAATGATGTAAAACCACAACAAGATGACTAAAAACATATATATGATTATATTGTGTTTCAAGTCCTCATCGAATGAAGACGTCATCTAGGGATTTCAAGTAGGACAGAGATATAGATATTATTGCCTCAGTTATGTTATTGTGCCGTCAGTCACATTATTTTTTTTTGCAGCATAATATAAATACGAATATTTCGTATACAAAATTATATTTAAAATTATTTTCTACGTAATATATCTCGCTATTTTTAAAAAAAATACGTAAATTAATTTATTTTACGAACGAAAAAATATAATAAAAAAAAATACATTTTAATGTACATTTATATAAAAATTTTCTCTTTTACTCCTAATTTATATAAAGTTCTTTTACTCCCAGTAAGTAAAATCCAAAATCATAAACGATTTAAAGGGTCACTAGTAAAATATGTATTTATAGGTATGCTTAAATATTCTAATAGATAAATCCTCGTCCGAATTTGATGAATTAGATTGACAATTCTTCTCATTTAGACAAACCACTTCTTTTTCATTCTTAAATGTATAAGGTTGTACATATGTTTCCTTTATCAATCTGTATTTTTTTCTTTGGTATCCATATCCAACTTAATTTTCAATTTCCTATCCTTACGTGTGGTTCCTTCAATAACCGCCCCTATACTTCCTGCTTTAAAAGTTTCATTGCCTGTTACATAGTCCTTCGTTAATTGCATGCGTCTTTACATATATATTTATTCTCCCCCACATTCCTTTAAATATATCATTTTCTCTGACTCATATATTTAAATATATATATATATATATATATCACTTTTTTTTTCTAATTCTCATT